>SKCR01046810.1:0-55403 GCA_019454045.1 Zanthoxylum bungeanum
GTTACTTCCCATATGCGTTACATTTATTTATTGATGCTTTTCCTGCTTTTGATTGTTTATTATAATTTTCATTATCGCATCTCGTATTTCTTAATTTAATATGCTTTTGGAATCACGTTATTGTGACTATTATTTTGGTTGAGTATGTAGTTACATTTTTATTCTCTTTTATGCATGAATTGCATTAAGACTTGACTATACCAACGTGTGAACCCGTACATTATACTGGAATAAGTAAGGGACCATTCCGAACCCAACGGTTTTAGGTCTTCCCTTGCGAGGGGTAAGTGCGGCTTTAAATCTTTCCCAGTTCACACTGGGTGGCGACTCCTTCATTCTCCAGTTTAGTCCCCCGCGTGCTAATCCGTACTCTCTACGGGCTTCGAGCCCAACAGTGTCGTGGTCGCCGAACATCGTAGGCATAGTGGTAAACCCCGCTTTGCTCCTACAGCGTGCCAAAGCTATGAGCGGAAAATATTCACGGGTTCCACTTTTCACTATTGAATTTAATTTGATTATTGAATTCTTTGTATTATGTTTGGGGATTACGGTTTTACATTAAATAGTGGGAGGTGAATTTTTAGATTAACAATCCATGATATATTTAATCCTTTTTGATATTATATGAAACTGTTTTATTTGCTGATCGTTTTCATTATCTATGTGATAGATTTGCGATGGCGGCTTCTTCAACCAACCTGTTTGCTCGTATGCTGGATACGAACAAGCTTAAAGGCGGTGAAAACCTTACAGACATGGATATGGTCTTGAGGATGTCCTCAGATTTGAGAAGTTGGTATATGTATTGTAGGGTCCTTGACCCCTTGCTATATCTGAAAAGGCGACACCGGTGGAAGTTCAAACTTTTCAAAAATGGAAAAAGATGATTTAAGAGTTAAATCATATATTTTCAGTTCACTGGTTTCAGAATTCAAGAGGCAATATTATGATATGCCTCATGCATACAACATGATGACACGACTCCGAGAATTTGTCATGAATCAGGAACAAGTTTTGGTTCACAGAGTTGCAATGAAACTGTTCCATTTAAGACTTGATGAGGGACATGCAGTGAGTTCACATGTGCTTCATTTGATCGATTTGATCGAGCAATTGAGGCGATGCGATTTCCCTCTCAATGATACTATGGGACGAAGTGTCATTCTAGGTTCGCTCCTGGCATCATATCGCTAGTTTGTGATGTATTTCAACATGCATGGGATTCACTGTTCTTACCATGAGTTGCGTAGGATGCTTCTTACTGCGAATAAGGATTTAAAGAAGGGAGTGCCCACTCGCCCTCCGAAATCGACTTCACTTTTTACTTCTTCCTAGTTTAAGTCAAAAGGGAAGAAGACAAAGGGAAAAAAGAATAAGAAGGGTTCAAATGTTCCTATGCATGGCAAGATAGTGAAGCCTAAAAGAGCTGCTGAAGATAAATGGCACCACTGCAGTAACATTGGGCACTAGAAGAAGAATTATCAAAACTACCTAGCAAAGATCTGGAATGAAAGAGCGTCTACATCATGTACTTTTATTTTTCCTATTATTAATATCTCTTTAGCTTGTGAAGTTATGACATCTAGTTGGATTTTAGATTCTCCTTGTCCTGTTCACAAATGCAATTTGTTGCATGTGCTGAACGAAACTAGACGACTAAAACTTGAATAGATGCAGTTGCGTTTCGAGAGTGATGACTTTCTGAATGCGGTTGCAGTGGGATTATGTGAGATTTCTGTGCCCAGTTGGAGATTTTTGTTATATGACTGCTATATTGTACCAAGATGCGTAACTAATATTATATCACTTTTTGTATTAGATATAGAGTGATATAATGTAAATATTAAGAACTGTTCCTTGTATTTATATGATAGAAATAATATTCAGATCCTTGTGTGTCCAAATGAGCATGGTCATTACATTTTATATACCTCTCGAGATATCTTGAATACTAGGATTAATAAACATAAATTATCTGAAATAAATAATACTAGAATTTTGCATATGAGGTTACGTCATATAGGCGTGAGACGCCTAACTCAGTTGGTTAGGGATGGTTTTATTGAGGATCTCACCATTAAACCCTATCCAACTTGTGAATCTTGCATTCATGGAAAAATGACCAAAGTCTCATTTTTTAGTTTGCACATCGAGCGACTGACTTATTGGAACTCATATATTCTGATGTATGTGGTCCCATGAGTCAAACTGCTCAAAGTGATTTTTCATACTTTTTTACTTTTACCGATGATGTGTCACTGTACAATTATGTTTATTTGATGAAACATAAATCGAAAACCTTTGAAAAGTTCAAAGAATTCTGAAATGAAGTAGAAAAACAAACTGGAAAATATATTAAATGTCTTCGATCGGATCGAGGCGGTGAATATATGAGCGGTGAGTTCACTGATTATTTAAAAAAGAATGAGATTCTCGCTCAATATACTCCTCCGGGTACTCCACAACACAATGAAGTGTCTGAAAGGAGAAAATAGACATTATTGGATATGTCTGGTCCATGTTAAGTTTTACAGATTTACCCTATTACTTATAAGGTTATGCTCTTTTGACTGTCGCTCATCTTTTGAATAAGATTCCTTCCAAGACTGTTCCTACGACTCCGTATAAGATATGAATCGGTAGGAAATCGAATCTTAATTATGTTAGGATTTGGGGTTGTCTCGTATACGTTAGGATGACACAACGGAATAAGCTTTTTCCTCGAGGAAAAAAAGTTTAGGTTTGTTGGATAGTCTTCAAATACGAAATGATATTTATTCTATGATATCAAGCATCGAAACATGTTCGTAGCTCGCTTCGCTAGATTTCTAGAAATAGAATTTATGTCTGAATGAGGTAATCATAAACAGGTTGAACTTGATGAAGTATAACCTGAAACCAACGAACCACATGAGGAATCTGAAGTTCAAGTAGATGAAGAATTTTCATCACACACACTCCGTAAGTCCGTTAGGGTATCTAGACATTCTGGTCACTTGTGTTTGATATAAGAAATGTGTCTTGATGTTCTCTTGATTGAAGAGATTGACCCTTATACCTATAGAGAAGCGATGTTGGACATCGATTCTGTGAAATGGCAAGAGGCCATGAAATCAAAGTTAGACTCTATGCATCAGAATCAGGTTTGGGACTTGGTTATGCTTTCTGATGGAATTGTTCATATCAGTTGTAAATGGATTTACAAAAGAAAGTGAGAGCCTGATGGAAAGGTCGAAACCTTTAAGGCCCGACTGGTAGCTAAAGGTTACACGCATCGACCCGGTGTTGACTACGATGAAGCATTTTTACCGGTACCGATGCTAAAGTCTATTAGGATTTTATTGTCTATTGCTACTTACAATGATTATGCGATTTGGCAGATGGATGTCAAAACGGAGTTTCTTAATGGATTTCTTGACGAAGAAATCTATATGGAACAGCCGGAAGGTTTTGTATCCAGCAAAAACTCGGGCAAGGTATGTAAGCTTAAAAAGTCCATTTATGGACTTAAAAAGGCTTCACGAAGTTGGAATCTTCGATTTGATGAGATAATCAAATTTTCCGATTTTCTCAAGAATTCGAAAGAATCTTGTTTGTATAAAAAGGCTAGTGGAAGTGTGGTGGTATTTTTAGTTCTATATGTTGATGATATTCTGATCATTGGGAATGACATCGGGATGATGTAGGGTATTAAAGCTTACCTATGTAAAAAATTCTCTATGAAGGACCTATGAGAAGCTTCCTACGTCTTAGACATAAAGTTCTATAGAGATAGAGAAATAAAGCTCATTGGGTTATCCCAATCAACGTACATAGATAAGATCTTGGAACGGTATAATTTTGGTAACTGTAAGAAAGAAAATATACCATTCATCTTTCGAAGAAGATGTGTGAACAAATAGAAGATGAGAAGATTAGAATGTCTAATCAACCTTACGCTTCGTGTTTGGGCAGCATCATGTATGCCATGTTATGTACTAGGCATGATATCAGTTTCGCGATTAGTGTAACCAGTAGATATAAGTCCAATCCAGGTAATGACCATTGGATGGCCATTAAACATATCCTAAAATATCTTAAGAGTATTAAGGATAAGTTTTTGATTTATGGAGGAGATGAACTGTAGGTTAATGGGTATAGAGATTTAGATTTCTAATCAAATCCTGATGATAGAAAGTCTACATCAGGATTCGTGTTTACCCTTAATGGAGGGGTGGTTTGTTAGAAAAGTTCCAAACTGGGATCCACAGCTGATTCCACCACAGAGGCGGAATACATTACAACTTCTGAAGCTGCAAAAGAAGCTGTTTGGGTTAGGAACTTTATCACAGAGTTGGAAGTTGTTCCAAGTATTGAGAATCTGATTCCATTATATTGTGATAATAATGGAACCATTGCGCAAGGAAATGAACCAAAGGCACATCAGAAATCGAAGCATGTGGAATGAAAGTATCACTTCATTCGAGAGATTGTGTCGCGATGGGACATTATCGTGTGCAAGGTGCCGAGTGAAGATAATGTAGCAGACCCGCTTACCAAGGATATTCCTCCCAAGTTATTTGATAAACATGTGGAGTCTATTGGTATGAGATACAATCGATATTGGCACTAAATCAAGTGGGAGAATTTGTTATGTTGGTGCTCGGAGCGTCAATTTTACATTGTATTTCCTTGTAAATACTTATGTAAATATTTTATCATGAATAAAATAATTAGTTTCTTTAATATAACATCTATTATTATATGGTAAATACGTAACATACATTAGAATGATTACATTACTTGGTCAGTAAGTAAACTCGCGAAGACCGGTACATGTCGTATATTAGAATCTTTGATTTCAATGGTTGTTACTCGATGAACCATGAGTCTCGAAGACTCGTATAAATATGCAGGTGTTTATATTAGATAAATACTAAACGACTCACCGAAGATTTTTAATAGATGGTACACCAACGTCAATAAGAATCTTTTCGGGTTGAGTAGCATAGTGATTCTTTGACTTGAGATACCATTGTGGATATATGAGATATCCTCCACACTTTGATGACAGTCACGTCACCGACGTATTAAGGTCAGACCTCCGATAGTTCGTTGGGTGTGGACTGATTCTCAGGATATCCTGTGTGTGTCAAAAAATGATTTGTTAGTTCTGTGTACAGAGCATAGGTATTCAATATTGGGTTAGTGATTTGTTAAATCCATGGGCCCGTTGTACATTGTAGAAATGAGTTCTAAGTGTTATTAAGAGATCGTTAATTAATACGTCGATAGGATTATACCTAAAGAAATTTGACGTTTATATTTGTATCTCTGGTATGATCTGAATACCTGTGATGGAGGGATTATACGTATGCAGTGACCTCAACCTGTATAGTTCAGCGAGTTTATCCGTGGTCGTCATAATTTACGGGTGGGTAAATTAGGGACACGAAATTGGATTTTGTAACGGATATGCCTGAACTTATAGAGTATCACATAATGAAATATTCTTGTAGAGCACTAGGGCAACAGTTATGAATAATGTTGATTATTTATAAATCGTTAACGGTTAAACGAATTAATACATGCAAATGAACTTTTCGGTAATTTCTTAATTAATGTGTATTTACATTTAATACATGATTTTA
Source organism: Zanthoxylum bungeanum (assembly GCA_019454045.1). NCBI lineage: Eukaryota > Viridiplantae > Streptophyta > Magnoliopsida > Sapindales > Rutaceae > Zanthoxylum > Zanthoxylum bungeanum. The sequence continues at coordinate 5,631 of SKCR01046810.1, forward strand.
TTAAATTCACATTAATTAATTGTCAAATAAGATATTTGAAAAATATCATAAATATATGTATTTTGATTATTTAATGTAAATATGATACATATATTTAGATATTTATATTAAAGTAATTATTTAATTATTTAATTGTTAAATAATTAAAGTAATTAAAATAAAAATATCTAGCCTTATGATTATATTAGGAAATGGCTTAATATGATTAGTTAGACTTGTTTATATTCATTTATGGTTGTAGTGTACAATTAGAACAAGTTAACTTATCATTATCTACTTAATAAAAACTAAAGCAAAAAATTGGATATTTTTCTCAAAGGTTTCGGCCGGGGGGGGGGGGGGGGGGGGGGGGAAGAGTATATAAAGTTTTTGTTTCATTTTTATTTCATTAGGTTAAGCCTTCAAACATACACCAAATGAAATTTTGAAGATTTGTAAGTTTTTTCAACTTTTCTTTAGATAGAAAAATATATCTATTGTTCTTAGCTACAACATATGATGTGTATATGTTTTTCTACTCTCTTGGTTTTGTGTTGAGAAGTTTTGAAGCTCGAATGAAAGATATGTGCATGTATGAAATTAAAGTAAGCTTATAAATGGTGTATAAGCACACTTTTAGTCATTAGATGACTTGGTTGTCATTTTAGAGTTGTTATGCCACTCAATGATGACCTAGAAATGTTCTTGAGTTGTTTCAAAGTGGTTAGGCTTGTTTGGTGTTGTAGAGATTGGATTAAAGAGTGATATTGAATTAATTTTGGCTAATTTGGTTAATTTGATTAATTTAAAAATTAGAGTTTATGCCTAAATCAAAATTGGGGTTTTTCATATATGTGATGTATTTTGATGTATATGAGATGTACAAATTATTTTGGTAGTGATTGGAAATCACCTAAACTTGTATTTGACAATTTATGACTAAAATGATACAAATGTAAAAGTTTGACGCTAATTGGGGTTCTCCGCATTTTGAAGGATTTTGGGTGAAATCTGATTTTTGAGTATGAGTGATTAGAATAAATTAGTTTATTTTAATTACCCAAGAGAAATAAATTATATTAGAAAATTTTAATTTTTCGTGTTCCGCTACGTTAACCGATTATACCATTAAAAACCCCAACAAATCAAGCCCTAGATCTTCCCCGACTTCAATGGTCTTTGAAAATTTCATCAAAAGATGGTCCGACTTGAGACAAGGGTAAATATTATAGGAGGCTTTCCTAATGCTCATCTTGAATTAGTTTTGCATTACTTCTTAATATTTCACTCTCAGAAGCGGCCAAGAACTCACAATGGTCAAGCCAACCAGAACTGGATATAGGCCCTTGGGGGCAGATCGAATGCTTGGGGTGCTTCAAATTTTTCTTAGCAAATAAGATCGATTTGGAAATCCGAGAAGGCAGAGTTGGAATGGAGAGAGCATAAAGTTTTTTAAGCTTGCGAGGCCTCTCACTACAACATTATTAACTTTTAGCGTCGATAAAAGTTCACACTTCATCGCTAAACTGCGTCGAAATAAAATTTTGGTGCGAAAGCTTGGTCGATGAAGATATTTATCGTCAAAAACCAATTTCAACGCTAATAATTATTAAACTTTTGTGGGGCAGGTGGGACAACTGCCCCCACTTGCCTCTTAGTGGATATGCCAGTGGTAAAATAAAAAAATCAAAATTTTTAAAAAATAAAAATATATAATATGTAATATTATTATTATTTTACCTTATATATACACATATTATATATACACACACACACAAGTGTGCGCGCACGCGCACACACTGCACGAGCGCGTGCGTAGACACACGTGCTCACGCGATGTACACGCACACACGCATATGTGCACGCACACACACGCACGCATACACACACACGCACGCACGCACAAGCACACACACGCACGCACGCACAAGCACACACACGCATGCAGACGTGCCCGCGCGCACACACGCATGCCCACGCGCACACAAGTACACACGAGAGGGCACGGAGTCACATGCGCTCGTACACACACATAGCCTAGTGGCATCTATGCTACAAATTCAATATTGAGGTCAAGGGTTCAAGACACACTAATTACATCAATTTGTAGAATTAAATATGGATTATGTGGGTTTAGTCTGGGCCCGCTCTTGGGTGGTACTAAGGCTCAGGTATGGGGCCCACCAATGACCGTTCTTGTAGGGCCCATGGTAGGCCTCATAATTTTTTTAAATGCATTCAGTTTACTAATCGAATAATGTTCGTTCGGTATAGTTTACCGACCGAATTACTATTCTTAAGTTACCACCGACGCTATTTCGATCAGTAATTTATCACCGACGAATCAAATACCGACTGAAGATATTCAGTAGGTTTTTAGTGGGTAATCGTGATTACCGACTGAATTTTATAAATTACCGATCAAATATTTGATCGATAATCTCCAATTTTCTTATTGATGTGTAGATACAAATTATTATATCCCAACTTGCCTAGAATTACTATCTATGTATACGCACATGAGCCATTCTCGAGCATAGACATGGGCAAATATTAAATTTTTTGACCTTATGCAATGGTGTATGATGCTAACTAGTGACGTGTAGTTACTAAAGATTGCATGCAAACATTCACACTAAACGTTTTTTGTCAATAATTTCTATAAGGAAAATTAAAAAATACTCTCAATTGTTAAATACCGGCATTTGAGAAAACTATAAGTTAGTTCACGCCATTTGTCATTAATGAAAGGGGAACCCCATTCCCCAGTGCCTTTTGACAGTCAACTTTCAAACATATGCTGAGCTGTGATTGTTACTGTTACGATTTTTCTTTTGATCACGCCCAGATTTTTCAGTTTGCCGAACAAGAACAGAATTCAATCACACACAAGAACAACAGGAATTTTTACCGTGGTTCGCCGGAAAGATTCCCGACTACATCCATGTTGAACTCCGGAACAAAGAGCTCACTGCACTAATCAATAACAAGATTTCTCAAGAATCTTGAATCCAATTACAACACCAATTTTCCCCTAATCATAAGATAAACCCTAATCTCTAAAAGTGTCAATCTCTCAAATTCCAATTGAAGATTACACTAACTTGGACTAGGAACAAGGCTTAAAGAATTAGCCAAAACAATAGGAGAAAAATGTGTAAAGCAATTAATGAAAACCTCTTTTTAATTCTTAACCTAAGCATCATTTATATATGATGAGCAAAAAAGATGTAAATAGAACAACGGCAAGGATTGCGCCACGTGTCCCTCATCCAACCGTTGGATAAAGGCTTCATGAGTCTGGACCTTTGCTGGTCCCCATAGATCACAATGTAGGTACTCTAGACTCGCCTTTGACAAGTGAATTCCAGTTGGGAAGCTCTGTCTGTGCTGTTTGCCCAACACACAGATCTCACAAAACTCAAGTGGCTTCAACTGGTCCTTTCCAAATTGTCCCTGCTTGCTGAGTACCTGCATTCCTTTCTGGCCTATATGGCCAAGTCTCAAGTGCCATATATTATTCATATCAAGATTAGAAGTTAAAGCATAAATGGGTTTTTCCGAGAATACATGTTGGCCATTTAGAACATACAATCCGTTTCTTTTTATACCAGTTAGGAATAGTTTATTACCCTTAGATATATGCATGTTTCCTTTGTGTGCTTTATATGTGAAACCTAATTCATCTAGTGTTCCTAGTGATATCAGGTTTCGTTTCAGGTCAGGTACATATCTAACGTCAGTAAGTATCCTAACTTTACCATCATGAAGTTTAAGTGTTATGTCCCCAACTCCATGTATCCTACAAGTATTCTCATTACCCATATACACAGTGCCTTGGTCAGAATTTCTAAAGTTGACAAACCAGTCCCTATACGGACTCATGTGAAAGGAACACCCGGAGTCCAGAATCCATTCTCTACTAATGTGATCACTAGACACAGTCAATGCCTCAGATAGGCACATCGACCCCTTTTCGACAGCCACAGTAGCGCTGCCTTCATTTTTCTGTTCCCTGATGAACTTATAACACTTCCTTTTAAGGTGTCTCATCTTCCCACAATGATAACACTTCTTCCCATTGTCTTTATTCTTATCCTGTTTATTCTTTTTCTTCCCTTTAGGTTCTTGGTTATTAGTCTAATGATTATTCAGACCATTATATTTCCTTTCATTTTTTCCTTTCATGAATAAGTTCGCTCCTCCTCTCCTACTGGTTCTAAGTTCTAGCTCTCTAGCCCTTATACCAGATATCACCAAGTCTAGCCTATGTACAACTCTTGTGTACTGTAGAGAGTTCTTAACGACACTATATTCTTCAGGCAGTGCATTTAATAGAATCATAGCTTCGCTAGAGTCTCCTAGGGCTTGGTCCGTTCCTTTAAGGATTTGATTCATTTTCGTGAATTCATCCAAATTATCATCTATCGACTTATTTGTGTCCATCTTGTAATTAAACAAATTTCCTTTTAAGAACACTAAATTTGGTGCAGAAATAACAGAGTATAGAGATTCGAGTTTACCCCAAAGTTGAATGGCGGTGTCCATTCCATCAACTTTTCTGATGACCGAATCTCCAAGGTGAAGGAAAATCAGGTTGTAAGCCTCTTCCAGGATTTCATCCTTCGCTTCCTTTTCCATCTTTGGCCACTTTTCTGGGTCCGGTTCCAGCGCCAAAGCCACCTTATGGTGGGATAGCAAAACCCTCATTTTTTTCTTCCAAGTGGTGAAATCCCTTTTTCCGTCAAATATGCCAATGTCGAGTCTCATAGTCGACATTTTTTATTACTTTTTCAAGTAATCACCAAACAACAATTCCGCAAACACTCTCGGCAATTACTCACTCAATCTTGCCCAAACACAATCGGCAATTACTCACAGTTGCTCACCCAACACTACAACTCAAACAGAATGCTTAATTTTTTTTTTCTTATTCGGCAACACTGACCTTGGTCAGTAACTCGGCAGCCCAAAGATTTAATTTCCCACACAACTCTCGGCAACTTAGTGGCTAAATCACCCAGACTCCTAAGCCTTCTATACCCAAACTTTCAATTGTGCCTTCCTGATAACTCACCCAAACAAGACAGCAACCACAAACGGCAATTACTCAAACCTTGGGTGCATCAATCAGCAACTTCAGTTACTTGGCTACAAGGGTCTTGGTCTTCCACTCAATGCCCAGATTTGGCAGCCCTTATCTTGGTGACCCTAATCAGCAGTTATGACCTTCAAGCCAGCGAGGATATTGGTTCGGCAGGCTAGGGGTTTTGATCGTCAAAAATTGGGGATTTAATCTGCCACTCACCGGTTATTGGTTGACAGGGGGGATTTATCTTGAATCAGTAACCCTGCTCTCTGGTCGGCAGATCAGGGGGATTTCTTGATTGTTCCACTCAAGATCTTTCACCCAAGGGATGAAACGGCAACCAAGTCACTGGATCTTGATGTTTGCATATTTTGTCTTGGTCTGCAGGTCTTAATCGGCCAAAACAGAATCGGCCACCCAGCATGAGTCTTCTTGATCGGCTTGGTTTCTTGAGGGTTTTGTTTTGCTGCAGCAGGGTTCGGTAGGCAGGTAAGGGGTTTTGATCGACAAATTGTTTGCTGTAGCAGGGTTAGGCAAGACAGTCTCTTGATATGTTGCTTTCGAAAGAACTCTACTCGGCCAAAAGACCAAGAGCACGGTCGACAGAATTTTGGTTTTGATCTTTAGCTTTTGATCTTTGATCGACAGTCCCTTTGATTCTTGCTTTCTAATTTTTCAACCTTTGCATGCTCTGATACCACTGTTACGATTTTTCTTTTGATCACGCCCAGATTTTTCAGTTTGCCGAACAAGAACAGAATTCAATCACACACAAGAACAAGAGGAATTTTTACCGTGGTTCGCCGGAAAGATTCCCGACTACATCCACGTTGAACTCCGGAACAAGGAGCTCACTGCACTAATCAATCACAAGATTTCTCAAGAATCTTCAATCCAATTACAACACCAATTTTTCCCTAATCACAAGATAAACCCCAATCTCTAAAAGTGTCAATCTCTCAAATTCCAATTGAAGATTACACTAACTTGGACTAGGAACAAGGCTTAAATAATTAGCCAAAACAATAGGAGAAAAATGTGTAAAGCAATTAATGAAAACCTCTTTTTAATTCTTAACCTAAGCATCCTTTATATATGATGAGCAAAAAAGATGTAAATAGAACAACGACAAGGATTGCGCCACGTGTCCTTCATCCAACCGTTGGATAAAGGCTTCACATTTTACAGTTACATTAATTAACAAATAAATCTGCTTTAATCCAATGCAGAACAATAAACCCATATTATATATGCATGTACTTTTGTATGTACATGATGACAGCAAGGAATTTTATTACGGCCACGAAAAAAAAGATCCACTAAAAAAAAGTCAAGTGGCTCCAAAAATGGAATAACAACATTAGATCTATATGAATATTGATAACAACTATATATAGAATGGCCACTTCTTGCAAGTTGCAACTGATAAAAGGGACTTCTAATTTTCTAAAGTTGTTTTCCTATAGAAAAGTTATCATGAAAAGTTTATTAACACTGTTATAGGTGATTTTTAAATTATATTATAGTATATTTATATTTATATTTATAATCAAAATCTCTTAAATAAGTTATGTAATATCACAATTTGAATATCTAAATTTACTACAGGTCGAATTTATCTCAAATATTAACAAATAAATAAATCAACATTTACAAAGCAAATTTACATGATACAATTTGAACGCCCACTCACATACGTAAAACAGAAATTGTTTATAAAGAGATTTGTGTTAAAAAAAGTTATTAACATAAACAAAATATTTAGAACCCATCATTTTTTAACTTTTTATATTTGTATAATTTTAATTTGTATTACATTTAATTTTCAAATTATCGAAACTGCCCAATTTTGGACAATTATTCAGTCCATATGTGGCTCGACCATTAGTCAATTTACGTGGTCGTTTAGGGTCTCACCCCACACACAAGGCTCCATAAAAATTTATACTACATATTTTAAGTGTATTACAAAGTTATTATTAATTTTTATGAGAAAAAATAACAAATTTTATCTAATCGATTAGGTAATTGTAATATAGAATTATTGAAATTTCTTATTTTCCAAACATATAATAAGATTTTTTTAATAAAATATGTTTAATTTAATAAAATGTCGCTAAATTTTTTTTTTTAAGACCCTAAAAATATTTGAGGCGCCTCTTCGATCCGATGTTGCTATTCATTTATTATCTTATCAAAGTAACATAAAATATCGAGAAGAATATATTGGCATCGACGAGTAGAAATGACAGTGACATTTAGAAGTACAATTAAATTAATTTCTCAAGTGGTTCCTAAATTGATAAACCCCAATGCCATTAAGCCATATATGCCAACAATAACAAATACATGCGAGGCCAAAATTTACAATTCTTAATTAAATGATAAACAATTTTGGTTACTTTTTATACGAGATATGAAGTTGTTGATTTTTATGAGTTAGATTTTTTCATTTATTTAAGCCCCCTAACCACTAATAAAGAAAAAGAAACTTAAAATTCAAAAGCATTATCACGTATTTAGTTTATTCAGTCCCTAAGGGGTGTGGCTTGGTGGTGTAGGGTCTAGGATCTCACCTTGAGGTTCTGGGTTCGAATCCAGGGGGTGCACTTTTTGTAAGAGCCTGGGACAGCCGGTAGTTTTACCTGCGCCGCGGCCCAGAATGGGTGGTTTGGTGGCGGGGTTTCCATTCCAAAAAAAAAAAAAAGTATTTAGTTTATTCGTTAGGGACAAACATTAAATTATGATAACCACTACTTTAATTTGCAATTGCAAAGCAACGACAAGAAAGGCTTTTTATTCGTCTTTTAGACACCAAATGATACTTGACGAAGTTGTTTGTTTTCACTGCTCTCATAAGGGAGCTATTCTTTTTTCCCCTTTTAGGGAAAAAGCATAAAGGAACTATTAATTAAAGGAAAAGTTGTGCTAATTAAATATTCTAACACTACTAAAAAATAGTGACCAGCTTTTCTCAAGTCTTCGTGGTATGTAGGAATGGCAGTTGTACGCGGAAGATCCGGGTTTGTGATTAAAATATTCGGACTCGGATTTTAAAAATTAGGATCTGGGCGAATTCGGATCCGGACCTCATATCACACGGGTCCGGTCCGGATAGACCCAGGTCCGGAAAAAAATAATTAAATATAATAAATTAGAATAAAATATAAAATACAAAATAAAAATATATATATATAATAGAATATATTTAAAAATATAAAAGAATTGAAATAAAACTAATAAAATTGACAAAATACAAATATAAATATAAAATAATACAATTAAAAAAATTTAAAAAAACGGGTATCCGATTCCGGACTGGGTAGATCCGGGTCCGGACCCGAGACAATGAAAATACTTCCGGATCCAGATCCAGATTTGGATTTTGCTATCCCTAGTGGTATGACCATATTCGTTGTTTTTTTGGGCAAGCATATGAACTTTATTTATCAAGGATGATCAGTATATGATACAGCTCGGACACCCAAACGTTTCACATTATATTCACCTATCGCTTTCAAAACGTCCACACCAAAGAACCCATTTAAATAATTAAAATGAACACCATTGAAACACATTCCCAATAAACGCTTCTCATTTGCTTCTAGAACGGTACAATCCAGACGATCTGAAGAAAATGATATGTAATATCTAGAATTTTTCAAAACGGTTCTAGAAGATTCCCGAATTGAAGTTTAAAATTTGGCATTGGATGATATTCGAAAATAAGACTTTATGTGTTGGAATGACGCATGGATGACATCAGCGATGACGCATGGATGACATCAGCGATGATGCGTGTCTGCAGGCTGCATAATTGTGGCGCGTCGCGACGCATGAACAAAAAATTTCCAAATTTGCTTTTTTTATCCGAATTTCACCGTTTTAGCCCCGATTCAATTACAGTGAGTTCTGAAACTTTATTTATCTGCAAAATAACACAAAATACACAAAAATATTCACAATACTTGAGAAACTAAACAAAATACTAAATCAAAGGGATGGTAAATATTGATATATTTTCCGCTCATCACACCCCCCAAACCTAACATTTTGCTAGTCCTCGAGCAAAACAACAAAATAAAATACAATAAACAACTTTAAAATTAAATTAAGCTAAGACACTTTTGTAGGGATCACGATTGCATTTAGCGTATACAACAAGTCTTTAAACCCCTAGGTGTCCTTAGTGGACGAGTTGTAGTCTTGTGAGGGCTTACAGTGACGATACCCACAAACGTCAAATGCACATAAAAGCAAAAAGTTCAAAAAATTTAGTGACTAAACAAGTGAAACTCTTATCCAAGTTAATAGTTGTTTTATTTCTTTCTAAATTACCAAATAAGTAAATTCTCCGATTATTTTTGACATTCTCCATATACACAATCAACAAGGTATTAATCAAATCATTGAGCCCACAATATTCATAAGTGTAGTTGAAAAGAGAGTGATATTTTTATCCTAAAGTTATATCAGAATTCACAATTTTTTTAGCAATGAATTTTTTTTTATTATTAATAACATTTTTAATCCATGCAGCAAGCTTTGAGCCAGTGACTCCCAAGTCAGTTGACTTTAGGGCACTAGGAGTTAAGACACCCATACGGACTTAATTACTCGAATCTCATATGTCTTTTTTTATAATATTTTTAATCCATGTAGCGAGATTTGAGCCAGTGACTCCCAAGCCAGTTGGCTTTAGGGCACTAGGTGTTAAAACACCCTTAAGGACTTAATTACTCGGATCTCAGATATTTAATTTTGTTTATTTATATATTTCATTGATTTTTTAGGTGCTTCCTCCAATTAAACTAGAGCACTGAATATTACAAACTTTTCACTTACAACTCATGTCCGTATGTTACCATGCATGTTGATAATACCTGTCAACTAAGCATATGAAGATCCAATTTAGTCAGTATTATGGAGAATTCACAAATTAAATAATTCAAAAGGAAATAAACAAAAATTAACTTGTTACGAAATATGTTGAGATACGCCTAAGGAGTGGAAATTCCTTACACAGCTATCTAAAACACCATTCCATCTTATTAGTGAAGTTAAAAAAAAAATAAAAACACATATTTTTTTTTTTTATTATATATTTTTTAAATTTTTGAAAATTTTTGACTAAAAATCAAATAAAAACAACACAACGAAAAATAAAGACAAGATACTAGTCAACTATTCCCCTCCTCCAAACCTAATTGAGACATTGTCCCTAATATCTAAAAAGAAGAAGAAGAGTTTAGAAAATAGTACCTAGTTAGCTGGAATTCTACATCTAAAAAGAAAATTAAAGGTTAAGATTCAGATTCATCTGACGCTTCTTACCATGATCATTATCGGACGAGTCATAAAATCCATCAACATTAAACAGTCCAATTGGTTTTTGGTGTATTTCAAGTTTGCCCAAGATAACACTGTAAATATTTCCTCCATCATGCCCAAGCTACTTGGAAAAGCAATAGAAGCATCGGCACGGTTAATCATTTCAACAATTCATTCAGACATATCTATCACTATGCATTATCTTCGTTTGATGGTCCGATAAGTTTCGCCTCTGCCAAAGGTTTTGGGACGATTCCCAGAACTTGACTACCTCATTCATGTACAGCCCTTGAAATGTACCTCATTAGTCCAAGATTACCACCGCCACTAGGTGTATATTCCTTTCAATAATGACTCTACCCAATTCTTGTGTTGCCTCAACAAATTCTGGCTTAGAACCAACACTAGTACCGTAAAACACATAGATATTTACAACTCGTCTTCTTGAAGTTGCTTCCATTTTTTTTTGTATTTCTTTCAAATCTGGATGTCTACAAGAGTGCAATGATGAGCTGAATTTATAGAACCTGAAAATGGGTGAGTAATAATAGCACTAGTACCTACCAAATGACAATTATTATCTAAAAAGTAAAATAAATTGTGGAAGTCAAAAATTTTGGATCCTGTCTGAGAAAATAAAAGAAAATAACAAAAAAAATCACAATTATTAGATAAATACAAAGAGATAATAATATGTACAGATAGTAACGACTTGATTGACATCTATGCGTCAGAGACAAGCTTCCTATCCAATTTTCTTATAAATTGGCAATCAAGGTCTTTTAAAGTCAGATTCCTGAGACTTAATTGTTGTCTTTCTTTTTCGAAATTGGGTATGTAACATACGAATTTCGTGATACACATATCTACTAGGATGCGTCTCAAGAGTCAATGATATGTCATCTAAAGACTCCTTACTCAAGCCTTCCCTAATGAATTTAATTTTATCTTCGCGATTATCAGACATCATTTCTAAAGAACGACAACGAGTATTACATGTCATGCGTGCACATTTATAGCAAACACCTAATCTTTTAGCTATTCTTTTCTTAGCATAGGTGCTTCTTCCTAAACCAGGCAAAACTGAAAAAAAAAAAAGTCAGGTGACTCACCTACTGTAGGACACAGAAATTGACGACGTTGTTCTAGGCTCGCGGCCTAGTTGTAGTTGGGAGTACGGAGTAGCCCACAGGGGAACTAAACCGGAGAAATAACATGGAGTTTCTGTAGGCACTACATTTTTGCATGTAAGTCCCTATAATGAGTCTCATTTAGAGGCACTACCTTTTAAGTTTTGGAAGTCGCGAGAAACGGACGTCGGAAGGGAAAAGTCAGAAATCAGTATTTTGTTAGTTTTAGTTTGCTTGTTTAGCTTCGGGTTCGCTTGTTGGACTTCTGTTTTAAAACACATTCTTAGCCCAAACCCCCGCAAGACACACACCAAGCCCATTTACCCAAGCCCAATCCAACAAATTAAATTAAAACCAATTAAATTGAAATTAAATTAAATTAAATTAAATCCAATTTAAATCTAATTAAATTAAATTAAAATCAAATTAAATCTCATTCCAAAATTAAATAAATCACCTTCCTAATTACCAAAGATTTAAATTCAATTAAATAATTCACTCACCAAATTTAAAGATATTCTCCACCAAAATTACATAATTTATTTCCCTTTTTAAAAATTAATTGATTTGTTTCCTTTTCAAAACCCATGCACAACCCTAACCCTAGCTTGTAACTATAAATAATAACACTAATGCAACCCTAAGGCTCTACACTCTCACGGCAAAGATAAAAAAACATTAAACCCTAAACCTTGGAGATACTCGACTCTCTCTCTCACAAAAAACATAGCCCATCAGCAGCCCTTTCATCGTTCAAAACAGCCAATGCTCTCGTGCCAAGACACCCCAAACAAACCGAACATTCTCTCTCAGCCGAACAGCCCACTAATCGACCATCACATACACAGTTCACGCATTTACGCAGTCTTCCCCCTTCTCACAAATATTCACGGCCTGCTCTTCAAACTGTTAACAACGACAAACCCTTCACAAAAGCCAAATTAAAGAAACCTTAACGACCCTTCAACGTCCAGCCCTCACGTCCATTCACGTCCAACCCTCACGTTCAGCCCTCCCGTCCATGTACTGATTGCCCACAAAACTCACACACATACGTAGCACACAACCCCCCATAAATCAACAAAAGTGAGCCACGCACCACTCTCCCTCATAACGCATAAGCCCCATCCGGAAGTCACCAACTGCACAGCCCCTACACACAGCTAAAAAAGTGAATAAATAACTCTAAAAATAGCCCAAAAATAGTGCACAAATTGAGACAAAAACAGTCCATAAAATCAGTGAAATAGTCCCGAAAACTGCCCAAAACAGTCCCCGAATTAACCCAAAACAGTAACCAGAAAATACCCTTAAAACAGCAGCGAAACGGAGCGAAAACAGCGGCCCAAACAGTGAGGGAAAATGTTGAACCAGTGAACCAGAGGAGTTGCGGAGCATCAACCCTTCCGACGACCGTGTACCGTACTTCCGAGAGACGATTTAAAAGGTTAGACCTGATGGCACTTTTCTTATTTATTTTCATTCATCTTTTAATTGTTTTATTTATTTTCTTCGCATGAGAGTCGTTTGTGGATGCATGTTGTGGCCTTTGAATGAATGGGAAAAATGTGTCGTCTCTTGTGGTATATAGGATGGAAACCCAGACGTAAATTCCGTAGCCGAATCTGAATAGACGGTAGTGCGGTCTGTACTTGGGAAACAACTCCACGTACCACTTGAGCAAACGACACATTTTTCACTTTATTTTATCTTGTTTGTTTATTATTCGCATTTTATATTCCGTATTTTACTTTCTGTATGTTATTTGTTTGTGTATTGATGATGTAGTACGCATGGGCTAACTAGGGTGGATTAAAGGTCCTCTATTCGAGGGAAATGCCTAAAGGCTACCTTTACCATGATGTTTTGCCGCACCGGACGAATTATGTTTGATTGAATGTGAGATATATTTAATCGGATATACGGAGTTCCACATTATTGTCTCATTCATTTGTATTCATTGTAATATAATACGCATGGGCTAACTAGGGTGGATTAAAGGTCTTATATTCGAGGGAAATGCCTGAAGGCTACCTTTGCCACGATATTTTACCGCGCCGGACGAAGTATGTTTGATTGAATGTGAGATATGTTTAATCGAACATACAGAGTTCCACATTATTGTCTCATTCATTTGTATGCATTGTAATATAATGCACATGGGTTAACTAGGGTGGATTAAAGGTCCTCTATTCGAGGGAAATGCCTGAAGGCTACCTTTACCATGATGTTTTGTCGCGCCTTTTATTATGTCATTTACCCTTTGCATATCATTGCTTTATTCATGCATGCATTGCATTCTAGTGCGCATGGGCTAACTAGGGTGGATTAAAGGTCCTCTATTTGAGGGAAATGCCCAAAGACTACCTTTACCATGATATTTTGCCGCGACGGACGAGGTACACTCGATTGAATGTGAAATATGTTCAATCGGGCACACGGGGTCCTACATTGTACATTTGCTTATCTATGTATGTGTTTGCGTCATTTATCATGCATCGGGTCTTGTCCCGTTCGAACGTGTTCTCTAACGTTATACGAACGTGAACCTTCTATTTACCGTTCGAACGCATTTACGAATGCTACTTGAACGCGCATGCATTTTGTTTTATCATGCATCAAGTCTTGTCCCGTTCGAACGCGTTCTCGAACGCTATGCGAACGCGAACCTTCTATTTACCATTCGAATGCATTTACGAACACTACTCGAACGCACATGCGTTTTGATTTATCATGCATCAGGTCTTATCCCGTTCGAACGCGTTCTCGAATGCCATACGAACGCGAACATTCTTTTTACTGTTCGAACGTGTTTTCAAACGCTACACGAACGCACATACAGTGAACCGATTCCTTTTCATCGCATTTCATGCATGATTGTTTCTTGGGTGATTTCTCTTGCATTATGTAATTAATCATATCATTCCACTATTGACACTTTTACTGTTATCATATATTTTTATTCTCGCATGTATCTATTTGATGTGTTCGTGAGATTGTGTTCAAGCATGATTAGGTCGTTAGTATGTTACTTGTTTCTTAAGCATGATTTAGCCGTTAGTACGTTATTCCTCTATGCATGATTTGGTTATCTCCTTTCGCAATAGGCCTTCAATTTACGTTTAAGTTTAGGTTGTTATTTATTTTTCGTGTTTGATGATTCAACATGTTCATGAGATTATTATGTGATATCGTATGTTCGTCGTTATGATGATTACTTTCATGCATGTAAACTTAGAAGTAGAATATTCTTAGAAATATGTTGCGTAGATTCGATTAAATTATTGCACAAATCATTTCATTACAAGTGGTATAAGTAAGAGACCATTCCGAACCCAAAGGTTTGAGGTCTTCCCTTGCGAGGGGTGATTGCGGCCTTAAATCATTTTCCGGGTTCACACCGGGTGGCGACTCCATGTTATTTATCTGGTTTAGTACCCCGCGGGCTACTCCGTACTCCCAATCGGGCCACGAGCCCGGGAAAGCATCGCCGATTTATATGTCCTACAGTTTCCACCCGATGTGAACTGGGAAAATGATTTAAGGCCGCAATCACCCCTCGCAAGGGAAGACCTCAAACCGTTGGGTTCAGAATGGTCCCTTACTTATGCCACTTGTAATGAAATGATTTGTGCAATAACTTAACCGAATCTACACAACATATATGTTCAAGAGTAACCAAGATCTAATTCGCATTCACAAAAAACAAATCCTATGTCCAAGTTTGCATGCTTTAAAAGTAATTCATCATAACGACAAGCATACAATATCACACAAGGAGCATGTTGAAATATCAAACACAAAGAATAATATCCTAAACATAAATGTAAATTAAATTCCTATTGCGAAAGAAAATAACTATAACATGCATAAGGGAATAACGTACTAACGACCTAATCATGATTAAGAAATAAATAACATACTAGACTAAATTATGCTCGAACACAAGGTTGGATGAAACGAAACATGTGAGTCTCTCAAGTGGTACGTGACATTGTATCCCGAGTGTAAACCGCAATACCGTCCATTCGGATTCGGCTACGGAATTTACGTCCGGGTTTCCATCCGATATACTGCGAGAGAGAACACATATTCCGTTAATCCGGAAATCACATCATACACCAATTCACAATACTCATGCGAAATAAAGAAAATAAATAAAAATAAAGGATAATAAATAAAAGGGGTGCCCTCAGGTCTAACCTCTTTAGTCGTCTATCAGAATTGCGGTATGTGGTTGTTGGAAGGGTTGATGCTCCGCAACTCTTCCGGTTCACTGGTTCAACATTTTCCTTCGCTGTTTCGCTATTTGGGCTGTTGTTTTTACTCTGTTTCGCTGCTGTTTTGGTTGTATTTTCTGGTCACTGTTTTTGCGTTTTGCGGGACTGTTTTGGCTTACGGTTTGCGGGTTAAAACAGTGCAATTTTGGGCAATTTTACGGGGTTTTAGTAACTGTTGAAGGGGCTTATTTGTGTGAATTAATGACTGTTAAATGGGCTTATTTGCGTTGAATCGGTGAGGTGTGAGGACGGTGCGTTGAATCAGTGAGGTGTGAGGGCTGTGCGTTGAAGGAATTGAAGGCTGTGTGTGGGGACGTGTTGGGGGCTTATGCGTTGAAGGTGTTGAGGGGCTATGTGTGGGGATGTGTTTGAGGGTTTATGCGTTGAATTGGTGAGGGCTGTGCGTGAATGGCCTGGGGATATTAAAGGTGTGTGTGAAGTTGCTGCGTGGAAGGCAATGTGAGGCAGTAAGTGGAGTTGGAGTGAGTGGACCGTGAGGGTGTGCTTCAATTTGTGAGTGTGTGCCGAGTGGGAGAGATGAGGGAGGTGAGAGAGTAGGTTTTTTTCTTTGTGTTTTCATGGGAATGAGCTAGGGTCTCTAAGGTTGGTTTAGGCTTTTTTTTATAGGCAAATGATGGGTAATCCTTGTGTGAATAGGGAAAGGATTTGTGCATTTATGGGGATATCTTTTAATTTGGAATATCTTTTAATTTATTTGATTTCTTCTCTTTTGGTTAGGGATATGATTTGATTTGTATCTTTTAATTAGGGAATGTAATTTAAGTGGATTAGGAAACTATTTGATGAGATTTGATTTTTATCTTTTAATTAGGGAATGTGATTTTTCTTGATTTTAGCATGTGTTTAATGTGTGTTTTGTTTAATTTGGAAGGCTAATGGGCGTGACTTAGAGTGGCTTGGGCGTGAGTTTGGTCCATTTTGGTGGGCTTGGTGTGTGGTTTAGTGGTGTGTGGGCTTGGTGTGTGTCTTGCGGGGGTTTGAGTTAAGGATGTGTTTTAAAACAGAGGTCCAACAATCGAACCCGAAGCTAAACCAGCGAATTAAGTCCAACAGAAATGTCAATTCTTGACTCTTCCCTTCCGACGTCCGTTTCCCGCGGCTTCCATAATTAAAGAGGTAGTGTCTCAATGAGAGACTCATCATCGAGACTTATATGCAAAAATACAATGCCTACACCTACCAATCAAACTCGTGATTCAATAATCCAACGAATGTCATTAAGAATACCTTTGATCATCAGAAGTCTCATTCACTCTATGCGAGCTTTGTAAACTTTCATCGGAGAGTTTTGCGGGAGAGAAGGGAATTGCTTGTGAAGATTTACGAGAATGTCTTCATCCTATCTATGACTTTACCTACAAAAATTAAACAAAAAAAAAAATAAAACATACTAAATCTCAATATATACACAAATTGCATGGGTTGCCTCTCTGCTAGCACTAAGTTTAACTTCGTCAGCTAGACATGACTGCTCGAACGTTAGGCTGGATCTGTAAGTGTGACACTTTCTTTTTATCGTTCAAATGATTCCCCCAGTAGTGCTTCACACACTGGCTGTTTACTTTTAATATATCATTGGAGTTGGGATCAAGTAACTCAACGGCTTCGTATGGTAAAACTTGGGTGATTAAGAATAGACCTGACCACCGTGATTTTAGCTTTCCAGGGAAAAGTTTCAACCGTGAATTGTATAACAACACCTGCTGCCCAGGTTCCAGTTGTCTGCGCACTATTTTTCGATCATGCCATTTCTTGGTCTTTTCTTTATATAGTCTGGCATTCTCATAAGTTTGCAGGTGAAATTCATCCAATTCGTTGAGTTGATGGAGCCTTTTCTCTCCCACTGCTTGTAGATCAAGATTTAACTTTTTCAGTGCCTAGTACGCTTTATGTTCAAGCTCCACTGGCAGATGCCATGCTTTCCCAAACACCATTTGATATGGAGACGTACCAATAGATGTTTTGTAAGTTGTTCAGTAGGCCCATAATGCGTCATCTAGTTTTGTAGACCAGTCCCTCCTTGTTGATCCAACAGTTCTCTCCAATATTCTCTTGATCTCCCTGTTTGAAACTTCAACATGTCCTTTTGAAACTTCAACATGTCCTTTTGAAACTTCAACTTGTCCATTTCATTGTGGATGGTAGGCAGTGGAAACTTTATGGATAACTATGTATTTAAATAGGAGTGCATTGAAATATCTGTTACAGAAGTGTGTGCCACCATCACTGATAATTGCCCGAGGTGTTCCTAAGCGAGTGAAAATATTCTTTTTACGGACTTTTATCACCACTTTTGAATCATTTGATGGCAGTGATGTTGCTTCAACCCATTTGGAGACGTAGTCTACTGCAACCAAAATGTACATGTTTCCAAATGATGCAACAAAGGGTCTCATAAAATCAATCCCACATATATCAAATATCTCCACTTCCATAATATTTTGAAGACGTCCTTCATTTCTTCTCGAAATATTTCCTGTTCTCTGGCACCTGTCATATTGAAGAATAAATAAGTAAGAATATTTAAATAGAGTGGGCCAGAGCAAACCTGATTGTAGGACTTTGGCTGTAATTTTATCTCTGCCGAAATATTCACCGTATGGTGATGAATAACAATATTGAATGACATTATTGACCTCCTCATGTGGAACATAACGTCTCAGTAATTGATCATCACAGTGTTTGAACAGGTACGGCTCATCACAAACATAGTGCTTGACTTATTTGAAGAATTTCTTTCGCTGTTGATGTGTCCATTCCAACGACCATTTTCCCGACACTATGTAGTTTACATAGTCAGCATACCAATGGACTTCTTGCTGATTGATGGAAAATAACTATTCATCTGGAAAGGTTTCTTTGATTTTCATCTCATTACTAGTTGTTTCTCCATTCTCGAGCCTCGATAAATGATTTACCACTTGGTTTTCTTTCTATTTCCTGTCTTGGATCTCCACAATAAATTCTTACTATAGAAGCACCCATCGGATCAATCTAAGCTTAGCATCTTTCTTTGCTATCAAGTATTTGATTGCTGAATGATCTGTGTAGACGACCATCTTGGGACCCAACAGATAGGAGTGAAATTTATCAAAAGCAAACACAACTGCGAATAACTCATTTTCAGTTGTTGTGTAGCTGAGTTGTGCTTCATTCAGAGTTCTACTAGAGTAGTAAATGATGTGGAAAATTTTTTCTTTGTGTTGTCCCAAAATAGCACCTACAACAAAATCACTAGCATCGTACAATACCTCAAATGGAATGGTCCAGTCTGGTGCTACTATGATGGGGGTAGAGACCAATTTCTGTTTTAATATCTCAAAGACATGTTGGCATTCTTTGGTGAAGTTGAAAGGCACATCTTTCTCCAGCAGATTGCATATAGGTTTAGCAATCTTGGAGAAGTCTTTGATAAATCTCCTGTAAAATCCTGCATGTCTGAGAAAACTTCGGATCCCTTTGACTGATGATGGTGGAGGTAATTTTTCTATTGTCTCGATCTTTGCTTTGTCTACCTCAATTTCCTTTTGTGAGATCCAATGTCCCAGGACAATGCCTTCCTGCACCATGAAGTGGCATTTCTCCCAGTTAAGTACCAGGTTGGTATCTTTGCATCTTTGTAACATTTTTTTCTAGATTTTACAAGTAGTGGTCAAATGAGTCTCCCAATACAGAAAAATTATCCATGAAAACCTCCATAATTTGTTCCAGCATGTCCGAGAAGATAACCATCATGCAATGTTAAAATGTGGATACATAGTCCAAATGGAATCCTGCAGAAAGCAAAAGTACCATATGGGCATGTAAAAGTGGTTTTCTCCTAATCTTTTAAGGCGATGGAAATATGATTGTACCCTGAGTATCCGTCCAGAAAACAATAGAACCCATGTCCCGCCAGTCTATCTAGCAATTGATCAATGAATGGCAGCGAAAAATGGTCTTTCTTTGTTGCTTTGTTCAGCTTCCTGTAATCCATGTATACTCTCCATCCAGTTATTGTTCTTGTTGAAATCAGCTCGTTCTTTTCGTTTGTGACTACAATCATTCCTCCTTTCTTTGGCACACATTACATAGGACTCACCCACGTGCTGTCAGTAATGGGGTAGATGATGTCGGTATCCAACCATTTGATAATTTCTTTCTTCACGACCTCTTTCATGCTTGGATTTAGTCTTTGTTGATGCTCAACTGTAGCTTTGTACTCGTCGTTCATCAAAATTTTATGCATGCAAAATGATGGACTAATGCCTCGAATGTCTGATATAGTTTAGCCAATGGCTTACTTGTGTTCTCGTAACACTCTCAGTAACTTATCTTCCTGCTCCAATGTAAGCGATGAAGAAATAATCCCAGGTAAATCAAAAGAGTTTTCTAAGAATGCATACCTGAGATGGCTCGGAAGTTACTTTAGTTCCAACTATAGTGGTTCTTCAATCGAGGGCTTGATTTGCTCTTTTTTCGGTAGTTCCAAACTTTCCACCTGTGGTGCCGATCTGAAGCGAGGGGGTCTGTCAAGATAGTTGATACATTCCAGAATTCATCATCTAGGTCGCTGTCAGTCATATTAGTGATGAAAACTTCAAGTTTATCGGTGGAAAGTTTCATTGAATCAATATCCTGGATGATACTATCTAAAACATCAATTCTGAAACATTCCTCCTCCTATTCTTCATTCGAGAATTTCATTGCTTTGAAAACATTGAATGTAACTTCTTGGTCCTGTATTTTCCTGGTTAGTTCTCCTTTTTGTACATCAATAACAGTTCGACCTGTAGCCAAAAATGGTCTCCCGAGGATAATAGGTACATCTTTGTCTTCCTCCATGTCAAGGACTATGAAATCTGCAAGGAAAATGAATTTGTCAACTTTGACCTATACATCTTCAACTACACCTCTCGAAAATGTAAGCGATCTATCAGCAAGTTGCAGATTGACTGAGGTGGGCTTTGCATCTCCAATCTGCAGTTTCCCGTAAATAGACAAACGCATCAAGTTAATACTTGCACCTAAATCTTATAAAGCCTTACCGAATCAATGTTCTCCTATGGTGCAAGGGATGGTGAAACTGTCAGAATCTTTCAACTTTGGGAGAAGCTTCCTCTGAATGATGGCGCTGGATTCTTCTGTCAATGTTAATGTCTCGTAATCTCCCAATCTTTCTTTTCGTGAAAGAATGTCTTTCATGAATTTGATATAGTTGGGCATTTGTTCCAACGCTTCTGCAAATGGAATGTTGATATGCAGCTTTTTGAAAATCTCCAGGAATCGAGCAAATTGCTTGTCCAGTCTATGTCTCTGCAATTCGTTGAATCATGCTCATTTCTGTTGGTCACAAAGAATTATTGTTGGCCATTTCTGCAATTAAGTCCCAGACCTGATCCTCTCCTTTTGCCAATAAAGATCCTCCAGCAGTAGTATCTATTGTGGTTCTCATTAGTCCAGAAAATCCATTGTAGAAGGTTTGGACTTGTAGCCACTTTGCAATCTCATGATGAGGACATTTTGTGCACAACTCCTTGTATCTTTCCCAAGCTTCGCAGAGCGATTCTAAGTCATATTGTACAAAGGATGTGATGTCATTCCTCAGCTTTGCAGTTCTGGCAGAGAGAAAATATTTTGCAAGAAAATTGGTGGCTAGAGTGTTCCAAGTTGTGATGGAACCTAATGGTAGTGAATGTAGCCAAGCCTTAGCTATGTCTTTCAAAGAATATGGAAATACACGCAGTCTTATTGCTTCTTTTGCTGCTCGGTTGTAATTGAATGTGCTACAAACTTACAGGAAGTTGCTAATGTGGGCATTAGGATCTTCAGTTGCATTCCCCCCAAAATGAACTGATTGTTGTATCATTTGAATGCATGTTTTGATGTCACACGTATTTGTTGGTAAGAGGAAGTACAATGCATGAAATGAAGCCGTCAACCACCGTAATAGTTCTGTCTCGAATGGGAATTGGTGGTGCAACCTCCAAAGGTTAAGGTTCTTGAATGTCCATGTTGATCAGTGCTTTTTGGCCTTCTCGCCTTTCTATTCTCAACTATGTGATAGTTCTTTCAATTTATGGGTCAAGCGGACGGATTTCAAAGCTTCTGCTCTTTATCATGTAGTGTCTGAGAACCTGAAACATAAGAAAACAAAAATAATAAGTAAAAACAAATTAGACACAAGTAAATGTATCTAACCCCAAAATTAATAGTGAAAAATAAATAAGTCCCCGGCAACGGCGCCAAAAACTTGATCAGTGATAAACACACACATAACGCAATCGCACGTATCGCTCAAGTAGTATAAAATGTATCTATCCCACGAGGACTTAATACCTAAGATATTAATATATGAAGCCAAATGTTTACGAGTATTTAATTGATTAATTGTTGGCTTGATGATGATTTTTATCTGAAACAAGTAAATAAAAACAGTGCGGAAGTGAATTGAAGGAAAAATCAATATTATGAAACTATCTAGGGTTGTGAATCCTTCCAATATCTTTTAAAGATGAAGTGATTATCTCATGTTTATGTAATATATCGGTTTATTAACCTGGAACATAATATTATGCAAAAGCCTATGTCGATGGTCAGATACAAACATCCAGAGTAATCCAATTAATCATATGTCTATGTTAACCAAATTACCTGAATTCATTAAGATTAAGTTCCAATTTTGGCTACCTTCACCCGACATATATATGTCTATCCTGGAAGGAAATCTACCTAAGGATCTTTTGCCCCAATGTGAGATCGTGAGCTATTGAGTCTAAGGCTGAAACCTAAAATTCCTTCGTCAAGTTTATTTTAAGTTTACCATATCAATCTTATTAGTGGCCAGTTAATAAGAAGCATTAAGACTAAGGCTCAATAAATAAACCTTTATATTACCCAAGACATAAAATAACCACTTATAAAACAGTGAGATTGGAATTCATCACAACCCTATATATGGTATTTAGTTACAACACATATCTATGACTATTAAAGACATAAATAAAAAAAAATAACATAAAGTAAACTTGGAAATTAAAAAGATAAATTAACAATAAAGAAAATGCTATGGGTTAGAGGATCCATTTTATTACTTCTAATTTAGATATCTCCCTTATTATAATATATAAACTTTGCATGACATTACCAACCGACCATATAGGTGGTATCCTGATTAAGTCAGATTTTTGATTAATTCCAACCGACCATAAAGGCAGTATACCATTAAGTTAGCTTAAAATCAATTTAATTAAGTCCAACCGACCATAAAGGCGGTATCCCATTAAGTCAGGTCTTAAATTAGTTTATATATTGTAATTAAGGGAGATTATTCTAAATATTAGTAATAAAAGTTTTACCTTTCACCCCAGAAAAGGGGAATTACCTCCTCATACTGAAAAGTAAAATAAAAAAGATATATTGCTTAAAATAAAAATTAAATACAAGAAAGCTGTAAATAAACAAACACGATATAATCTTCTTAATATTCTTAAGGAAATCCCCAGAAGAAGGTATGAATTTTCTTTTTGATTTCAACTTCAATTTATAGGTAAAATTTTGCTCCGTGCGTCGCGACGCGCTGTTGATTCGATGAAATGATGACACGTGGCTCTCGATGGAATTATTGGCTTGGCGTCGCGACACATTGAGGGTTCTGCGTCGTGACGCGGGCTACAATGATGACGGAGGGATGACATCAACAATGATGTGTGTCGACAGGCTGCATAATTATGGCGCGTCGCGACACAGAGGATGTTGTGCGTCGCGACGCGTGAACAGAAAATTTCCTAATTTCATTTTTTTGATTTGAATTTCGCCATTTTACCCCGATTCAATTCTAGTGAGTTTCGAAACTTTATTCATCTGTAAAATAACACAAAACACATAAAAATATTCACAATACTTGAGAAACTAAACAAAATATAAAGTTAAAGTGGCGGTAAATAGTGATATATTTTCCACTCATCAATTGGCATGACAAATACATAGGGTATAGTTAGGTGAAATCAGACTTTAGAATCTCTCGTATTGGTTCTCCTATTTAATTATTTTCATATCTTATTTACTATTAGTTTAATCTTAATTAATTGTTGTTGCGATTTTTTATATCGTACCGTGATGAGCGGAAAATATATCAATATTTACCGCCCCTTTTACTTAATATTTTGTTTAGTTTCTCGGGTTTGATGAACGTTTTGATATGTTTTATTTTATTTTGCAGATAAAATAATGTCGGGACTCAATGATATCATTTAGGATGAAATGTGGATCAAATAAGGGCAATTATTGGACTTGATATATTAATTTTGGAGATTGGAAATTTGAAAGGGCGTTTTTGACGAAGTGCAGTTTTGGAAATTCCAGTTTTGCGCATCTGTCGTATTGTGGGCATAACGTTTTACTCCGATATCGGATTGAGCTGATTCAAGTTCCAGATTAAAGAAGATTCAATGATCTACAACTTTGAAAGAGAAAATATTTTCAAATTCTGATGATTTCAAGACCGAAATTGATGAACCATCCAGAAGTGTGTGGAGTGTAATTATTAAAAGTCATTATCAATCATTTTCAAAGCAAAATATTAATTAATAAATAATTAATAAAAATTATCAAATCACCACCAAACAAGATAAGCAATTAGTGGAGCAATTATGGATTTGGTGGAGTAATTAGTGGAGAAATTAATAATGGATTTGGTGGAGAAATTGATTGATGATTTGATGGTGGCAAAATTTTGCCTATAAATACCAAGCCATTTCATTTGTAATATTCATACTTTCTTCTTTGAAATCCTTAATGAAAAAATAAAAAGATTGTATCTAGTTTGTTTATTTTTAGTTTTCAGTAATTAATTTTCACTCTCGCACTTTCTTTTCTTTACTTTTCAGTTTTACTTTCCGTAATTTACTTTACGCATAACACTTTCCTTTCTTTACTTTTCAGTTTTTATTTTTCAACCATGAGGAGGTAACTTCCCTCTGCCGAGGTGAAAGGTAATTCTTTTACTGTTACTATCTTAGATTAATCTCCCTTAGACACAACATATTCACTATTCTAAAATTTGACTTAAAAAGGAATACCGCTATATTGGTCGGTGGGCTATTTAATTTAAACTGTTAAACCTGACTAAGCAAGGATACCGCCAGATTGGTCGGTTGGTAATTTAATTTTGGTTCCGCCTTTATGGCTGGTTATTTCTTTATTGCCTACATGGCAGGTTCATGGACAAATTTTACCGCCTTTATGGCTGGTCGGACTTAACTTGACTTAATCAGGGTACCGCCTATATGGTCGGTTGGTTTTAATCTCACAAGTGATTATGTTATACTAAGGGAGATATCTAAGTTAGTAATTAGTAAAAGTAATTCCTTTTATCTTGGCAGTTTATTTTCATTTACTTTCCCGCTTTTACTTTCTCGCAGTTACTTTTTAGCATTTTTATTTTATGTCTTTTAAGTTTTCATTAGCCATAGCTATGTATTATAACTAAGTTAGTATCTAGGGTTGTGATGAATTTCAATATAATCGGTTTATAAGGAGTTAGATTATAGGTTGGGTAATTTAAAGATTTATTTATTGAGTCTTAATCTTAATGCTTTTTATTAACTGGCCATTAATAAAATTGATTAGGTAAACTTAAAATGAACTAGACATAGGGATTTTAAGTTTAAGACCTTAGACTCAATAACCCACGATCTTCCTTGAGGATAGATAACCCTTTTAATAGATTTCCTTACAGGATAGGAATATACCTGTCGGGCGGGGGTAGCCATAATTGGAACTTAATCTTAATGAATCTAGGTAATTTGGTTGACATAGACATATGGTTCAATTGGATTATACTAGGTATTTGAAATTGACCATCGGAAGAGGCTTTTACATAAATTAGTGTTCCAGGTTAATAAATCAATATATTACCCAACTTTAAGATAACCACTTCATCTTCTAAATAATATTGGAATTAATCACAACCCTGGATAGTTTTTATAAATTTTGATTTTTCTCAACCTACTTTTAAGCAATTTTATTTACTTGTTTTAAATTTAGAATCATCGTCATTTCAAATCAATCAATCAAACAACCTGTTAGATACTGGTAATCAGTTGGCCCCATAAATTAATAACAAAAAGGTTTTAAGTCCTCGTGGGATCGATACTTTTTATACTACTTGAACGATACGTGCGCTTGCGTTATACGTGTGTGATTACGCCGGTCAAGTTTTTGGCGCCGTTGCCGGGGACTTATTTATCTTTCATTATTAGTTTACGGGTTAGATTCGTTACTTGTATCTTATTTTTCTTTTTACTTATTGTTTTTGTTTTCTTGTGTTGCAGGTTCTCAGACATTTAATGAGACGAGCCAGAAGCTTTGAAATCCATCCGCTTGACCCTGAGATTGAAAGAACCATCAGACAGTTGAGAAGGGAAAGGCGAGAAGGCCAAGAAGCAATTGTTAACATGGAACCTGAACCTTTGGAGGTTGCACCACCAATTCCCATTCGAGACAGAACCATTCCGGTGGTAGATGGCCTCACTTCCTGTATTGTACTTCCTCCCTTACCAGCAAATGCAGGAGATATCAAAACTTGCATTCAGATGATTCAGCAGTCAGTTCAGTTTGGGGGGAATGCAACTGAAGATCCTAATGCCCACATCAGCAACTTCCTGGAAGTTTGTGGCACTTTCAATTACAACCGAGCATCAGAAGAAGCAATGAGACTGCGAGTTTTTCCATACTCCTTGAAAGACAGAGCAAAGGTCTGGCTACATTCACTATCAGCTGGTTCTATCACAACATGGAACACTCTAGCCACCAAATTCCTTGCAAAATACTTTCCACCAGCCAGAACTGCAAAGTTGAGGAATGACATCACATCATTTGTGCAGCAAGATTCAGAATCTCTGTACGAAGCTTGGGAAAGATACAAAGATCTGCTCTGGAAATGTCCTCACCATGAGATTCCAAAATGGCTTCAAGTCCAAACTTTCTATAATGGACTTTCTGGATTGATGAAAACCACAGTTGATGCTGCTGCTGGAGGAGCTTTGATGTCAAAAGGAGAAGATCAAGCATGGGACCTAATCGAAGAGATGGCCAATAACAATTCCATTTGGCCAACAGAAAGGAGCTTGATTCAAAGAATTGCAGGAATTTATGAAGTTGGAGCCAACACAATAGTTAGTGCCAAACTGGACCAGATATGCAAATTCATGGAGACTCTCAACACTCAAAGCAATATTGGAGCAACAAGTTCAACATATGGAGGAGCACCAGAGCCAACTCAACCTGAAGAAACGGTGAATTATTTCAACAATTTCAACAGATAGGGAAACAATCCATATTCCAACACCTACAACCCAGGGTGGAGGAATCATCCCAATTTTTCATGGAGCAACAATTCTGGACAAATGAACAATCCACCACCAGGATTTCAGCAACAGAACAATCCACCACCTGTATTCCAGCAACATAACAAAGGCCAGAGCATGAAAAAGAACCAGTAATGGCAGAAGTGCTGGCTCAGTTAAAAAAATACGATGCTATGATTCAGAACCAATCAGCTTCTATCAAAGCACTGGAAAATCAGATTGGACAACTGGCCAATGCTCAGAGTTACAGACCACCAGGAAATCTTCCCAGCAACACAGAACCGAATCCAAGGAACCGAGGGAAGGAGCAATGTCAAGCCATCACCTTGAAAAGTGGTACTGAAATCAACAAAGATGTTGGAATCAAGGCAACCATTGAAGATGTTCCAAAAGAAGCAGAGCAACAGATGGAGGAAAAAGAAGCAAAGGAAAAAGAACAGATTACTCGACCTCCACATTTTCCTCAGCGTCTTCAGAAAAACAAACTGGACAAGCAGCTTGCTCGATTCCTGGAAGTATTCAAAAAGCTGCACATCAATATTCCATTTGCAGAAGCCTTGGAACAAATGCCCAGCTATGTCAAATTCATGAAAGATATTCTTTCACGAAAACGAAGATTGGGAGATTACGAGACAGTAGCATTGACGGAAGAATGCAGTGCCATCATTCAGAGGAAACTACCCCAGAAACTGAAAGATCCTGGCAGTTTCACAGTCCCGTGCACCATTGGAGAACATTACATCGGTAAGGCTTTATGTGATTTAGGTGCTAGTGTTAACTTGATGCCTTTTTCTATTTACAGGAAACTACAGATTGGCGAAGCAATGCCTACCTCTGTTTCTTTGCAACTTGCCGATCGGATGCTCACATTTCCAAGAGGAGTGGTTGAAGATGTGTGTGGTGAAAGTTGACAAACTCATTCTCCCAGCTGATTTCATTACTTGACATGGAAGAAGACAAAGATGTTCCAATCATTCTTGGGAGACCATTTTTGGCAACAGGTCGAACTGTGATTGACGTACAAAAAGGAGAACTAACCATGAAAGTTCAGGACCAAGAAGTTACTTTCAATGTTTTCAAAGCCATGAAATTCCCGAGCGATGAAAAGGAAGAAGAATGTTTCAGAATTGATGTTGTTGATAGTATCATTCAAGATACTGATACAATTCCCACAGACAAACTTGAAGCTTGCATCACCAACATGTCTGACAGTGAGCTTGATGCTGAAATTATGGAATGTATCAACTATCTTGACAAGCCGTTTCGTTTCAAAGTGACACAACCAATTGAAAGTTTGGAACTTCCAAAGACAGACCGGATCAACCCTCGATTGAAGAACCACCGCAGCTGGAGCTGAAGTTACTCCCGAGCCATCTCAGGTATGCATTTCTTGGAAACTCTTCTGAATTACCTGTTATAATTTCGTCGTTAACATTGGAACAGGAAGAAAAGTTGCTGAGAGTATTGCGAGAGCACAAGAAAGCCATTGGTTGGACTATAGCAGACATTCGAGGCATTAGTCCATCATTTTGCATGCACAAAATCTTGATGAACGATGAGTACAAACCCACTGTGGAGCATCAACGAAGACTCAATCCAATCATGAAGGAAGTCGTGAAGAAAGAAATCATCAAATGGTTGGATGCTGGCATCATTTATCCCAGATTTCAGACAGTAGTTGGGTGAGTCCTATGCAATGTGTGCAGAAGAAAGGAGGAATTACTGTGATCCCCAATGAAAAGAATGAGTTAATTCCGACAAGAACGGTGACTGGATGGAGAGTGTGCATGGACTACCGTAAGCTGAACAAAGCCACCAGAAAGGACCATTTTCCGCTGCCATTCATTGACCAGATGTTAGACAGATTGGCGGGACATGAGTTCTATTGCTTTTTGGATGGATATTCAGGATACAATCAGATTTCCATTGCACCAGAGGATCAGGAAAAACCACATTTACATGTCCTTATGGTACTTTTGCTTTCCGCAGGATGCCATTTGGACTATGTAATGCCCCTGCCACATTTCAGCGTTGCATGATGGCCATCTTCTCAGATATGTTGGAGAAGAGTATGGAGGTTTTCATGGATGACTTTTCTGTATTTGGAGATTCATTTGATCATTGTTTGCAAAATCTTGAACATGTATTACAAAGGTGTGAAGACACGAACTTGGTACTCAACTGGGAGAAATGCCACTTTATGGTACAGGAAGGCATTGTTCTTGGACACCGGATCTCAAAAAAGGGAATTGAGGTAGACAAAGCAAAGATCGAGACAATTGAAAAACTACCTCCTCCAACATCTGTCAAAGGCATTCGGAGTTTTCTTGGACATGCAGGTTTTTACAGGAGATTTATCAAAGACTTTTCCAAAATTGCAAAACCTCTTTGCAACCTTCTGGAAAAGGATGTGCCTTTCAACTTCACCAAAGAATGCCAGGAAGCCTTCGAGATCTTGAAACAGAAGCTGGTTTCTGCCCCCATCATTGTAACACCAGACTGGACCCTTCCATTTGAAGTAATGTGTGATGCTAGTGATTTTGCTGTAGGTGCAGTTTTGGGACAACGCAAAGCAAAGATTTTCCACACCATTTACTATTCCAGCAGAACTTTGAATGAAGCTCAACTCAACTACACAACCACTGAAAAGGAGTTGCTTGCAGTTGTGTTCGCTTTTGACAAATTTCGTTCTTATCTGTTGGGTCCCAAGGTGGTAGTCTACACAGATCATTCAGCAATCAAATATCTGATCGCGAAGAAAGATGCCAAACCCAGATTGATCCGTTGGATACTTCTTCTGCAAGAATTTGACGTGGAGATTCGAGACTGGAAAGGAAACAAGAACAGGTGGCAGATCACTTATCGAGGATCGAGAATGGAGAAACAGCTGGCAAAGAACTATCAATCAAAGAAACTTTTCCAGATGAACAGATGTTTGCCATGAAACAACAAGATACCCCTTGGTATGCTGACTATGTCAACTACATTGTGTCAGGAAAATGGCCGTTGGAATGGACAACTCAACAACGGAAGAAATTCTTCAAAGAAGTCAAGCACTATATCTGGGATGAGTCGTACCTGTTCAAACGGTGTGCTGATCAATTATTGAGACGGTGTGTTCCACAGGAGGAGGTCAACAGTGTTTTGCAGCACTGTCATTCATCACCATATGGCGGACACTTCAGTGGAAACAAAACTGCAGCAAAAGTCCTTCAATCAGGTTTGTTCTGGCCTACACTTTTTAAAGATGCTTATCTTTTTGCTTTTCAATGTGACAGGTGCCAGAGAATGGGGAATATTTCGAGAAGAAACGAAGGACCATTGCAAAACATTCTGGAAGTTGAGATATTTGATGTGTGGGGTATTGATTTCATGGGACCCTTTGTTCCATCATTCGGAAACCTGTACATCTTGGTTGCTGTAGACTACGTCTCCAAATGGGTTGAAGCAATTGCACTGCCATCCAATGATTCAAAAGTGGTGATCAAATTCCTGAAAAAGAACATTTTCACTCGGTTTGGAACACCTCGAGCAATCATCAGCGATGGTGGCTCTCATTTCTGCAACAAATACTTTGATGCACTTCTATCCAAATACGGAGTCACTCACAAGGTTGCCACAGCCTACCATCCACAGTCAAATGGACAGGTTGAAGTTTCAAACAGAGAAATCAAAAGAATCTTGGAAAGAACCATTGGATCAACAAGGAGGGATTGGTCTACAAAACTGGACGATGCATTATGGGCATACCGTACAACTTACAAGACACCCATTGGTATGTCACCATATCGATTGGTGTTTGGGAAAGCATGCCATCTCCCAGTTGAGCTTGAACACAAGGCGTACTGGGCACTGAAGAAGTTGAATTTTGATCCACAAGCTGCATGAGAGAAAAGACTTCACCAACTCAATGAATTGGAGGAATTTCGCCTACAGGCTTATGAGAATGCCAGACTATACAAAGAAAAGACCAAGAGATGGCATGACCGAAAAATAGTGCACAGACAGTTGGAACCAAGGCAACAAGTGTTGTTGTACAACTCGAGGTTGAAACTTTTCCCTGGAAAGTTGAAATCAAGGTGGTCAGGTCCATTTGTGATCACTCAGGTTTTACCACATGGAGCTGTTGAGTTACTGGATCCCAATACCAACAACACATTCAAAGTTAACAGTCAGCGGGTTAAGCATTATTGGGGAGAACCGTTGGATCGTCAAAAAGAAAGTGTCACACTTTCAGATCCAGCCTAAACGTTCGAAAAGTCACGTCTAGCTGACGACTTTAAACTTAGCGCTCGCAGGGAGGCAACCCATGCAATTTGTGTATATTGTGATTTTGTGTGATTTAATTTTGTGTGTTTAGTTTTTGCAGATTAAGATGGAAGAAGCTCTCGTAAATCTTCACAAGCAATTTCCTTCTCTCCCTCAAAATTCTCTGATGAAAGTTTACAAAGCTCGCTTGGAAAGGATGAGACTACTGACGACGATCCATGGTATTCCTAATGACATTCGTTGGGTAATCGAAGCACGAGTTCGATTAGCAGGTGAATATTCTGATTCTTGTACTTCTTATTTGCCTGGATTTGGAAGAAGCACATATTCAAAGAAACGTAGAGCAAAGAAAATGGGTGTTTGTTTCAAATGTGCACGTTGGAATTGTAATACTCGTTGTCGTTCTTTAGGAATGGTGTCTGATAATCGCGAAGACAAAATTAAATTCATTAGGGATGGCTTGAGTAAGGAGTCTTTAGATGATCTATCTTCAACTCTTGAGACGCATCCCAGTGGATATGTTCATATAGCCATTCGCAAATTACATACACAATTTCTAAAAAGACAACAGTTAAGTCTTGGGAATCTGACTCAAAAAGACCCTGTTTGCCAATTTATAAGAAAATTGGATGGGAAGCTTGTCCCTGACGCATAGATGTCAATCAAGCCGTTACTTTTCTTGTACATATATATCTCTTTGTCTTTTTCTAATAATTGTGTTGATTTGTTTTATTGTTTTCTTTTATTTTCTCCGATAGGATCCAGACCTTTTTGACTATCACGATCTATTTTACTATTGTTCTACTAATCGTCCTTTGGAAGATACTTGTGCTATTTTTACTCACCCCTTTCAGGTATTATAAATTCAACTCATCATTGCACCTTTGAAGTCATCCAGAGTTAAGAAAGAAAAACATAAAAATGGAAGCCACTTCAAGAAGACGAGTTGAAAACATTTGTGTGTTTTGCGGTAGTAGTGTTTGGTACTAAACCACAATACATAGAAGCAGCACAGGAATTGGGTCGAGTCTTAGCTGCAAGAAATATGCACTTAATATATGGCGGAGGCAATCTTGGATTAATGGGGATCGTTTCAAAGGCTGTACAGGAAGGAGGCAGTCATGTTTTGGGAATCATCCCAAAACCCTTGGCAGAGGCAAATCTTATTGAAACATCAAACGGAGAGGAACTGATCGTGCCAGGTATGTCTGAACGACTGGTAGAAATGATTAACCGTGCTGATGCTTTTATTGCTTTGCCAGGTGGCTTGG
Source organism: Zanthoxylum bungeanum (assembly GCA_019454045.1). Lineage (NCBI taxonomy): Eukaryota > Viridiplantae > Streptophyta > Magnoliopsida > Sapindales > Rutaceae > Zanthoxylum > Zanthoxylum bungeanum. The sequence goes on from SKCR01046810.1 coordinate 38,349, forward strand.
GTACATTGGAAGAAATTTTTATTGTACTATCTTGGGCGAACCTGAACATACACCAGAAACCAATTGGGCTGTACAATGTTGATGGATTTTATGATTTTCTTTGTGTGTTTCTTGATGATGCACGGAGGAATGGGTTCATATCAAAACCTTTAAAAGACACTTCTATTTACTGCCAGAACCGCTCCGGATCTAATTGACCAACTCATAGCATATGAACCACAAATTGACCCTATCATTTCAAAGATAAATTGGTCTGGGGACGATCGTGGTAAGAGACGTCGGGTTAATCTGGATCTTAACCTTTAAATTCCTGTAGAATTTCAGTTAACCAGGTATTATCGTCTAAACTCTTCTTCTACTATTTAAGACATTGGGGACAATGTCTCATTTAGGTTTGGGGGAGGGAATTAGCTGATTAATATCTTGTTTTTAGTTGTATGTTGTTTTTATTTTAAGTTCAAAATTTTTCGAAAAATACAAAAAAATTGAAAAATTTTCAATAATTACAAAAATATTTTGCATTTTTGTGTTTTTTATTTGACTAAAAAGGTGAAATGGTAAGAGATAGCCGAGTAAGGAATTTCCACTCCTGAGACGTATCTCAAACCTATTTCGAAACAAGTTATTTTTATTTATTTCCTTTTGAATTATTTAATTTGTGAATTCTCCATAAATCTGACTAAAATGGATCTTCATATGCTCCGTTGGCAGGTATTATCAACATACATGGTAACACACGGTCATGAGCTAAAATTGAAAATTTTGTAATATTCAGTGCTATAGTTTAATTGGAGGAAGCATCTCAAAAAAGTGATGGAGTAAAAAAAAAAAAAAAAAAAAAACGTCTGAGATCCGAGTTATTAAGTCTGTAAGGGTGTCTTAACACCCAGTGCCCTAAAACCAACTGATTTGGGAGTCACTGGCCCAAAGCTCGCTACATGGATCAAGGATGTTGCAAAAATATTTATATCTAATGTCTGGGTAATTAAGTCCGTAGGGGTATCTTAACACCTGGTGCCCTAAAGCCAACTGGTTTGGGAGCCACCGACCCAAAGCTCGTTACATAGACAGAAGATATTGTATATAAATAAAAAATAGAGAAAAAAGAAAGAAAAAATCAGAAAAATCAGAAAAATTTTTTTTTACTCCATTACTATAAAAAGGTGTGAAATCTAATAGAACCTTAGGACAAAAATATTATTCTCTTATCAATTGCACTTGTGACTGTTGTGGGCAAAAATGAGTTGATTAATATTTTGCTGGCTGTGTATATGGAGAATGGTAAATATAATCGGAGAATTTACTTATTCGGTAGTTTAGAAAGAAACAAAACAACTAGTAACTTGGAGTAGAAGTTTCACTTGATTAGTCATTAACTTCTTTATTCTCTTTTCTCTTGTCTTTTTGCTTTTGTGTGCATTAGTTTTAACTAACTTTTTACTTTTGTAAAACGTTTGTGGGTATCGTTGCTGTAAACCCTCACGAGACTACAACTCGTCCACTAGGGACACCTAGGGGTTTAAAGGCTTGTTGCATACGCTAAATGCAACTGTGATCCCTACGAAAGTGGCTTAGTTTAATTTTAATTTTATTTTGTTGTTTTGCTCGAGGACTAGCAAAATGTTAGGTTTGGGGGTGTGATGAGCGGAAAATATATCATATTTACCGCCCCATTTTACTTAATATTTTGTTTAGTTTCTCGGGTTTGATGAACGTTTTGATATGTTTTATTTTATTTTGCAAATAAAATAATGTCGGGACTCAATGATATCATTTAGGATGAAATGTGGATCAAATAAGGGCAATTATTGGACTTGATATATTAATTTTGGAGATTGGAAATTTGAAAGGGCGTTTTTGACGAAGTGCAGTTTTGGAAATTCCAGTTTTGCGCATCTGTCGTATTTTGGGCATAACGTTTTACTCAGATATCGGATTGAGCTGATTTTTCCAGATTAAAGAAGATTCAAAGATCTACAACTTTGAAAGAGAAAATACTTTCAAATTCTGATGATTTCAAGACCGAAATTGATGAACCATCCAGAAGTGTGTGGAGTGTAATTATTAAAAGTCATTATCAATCATTTTCAAAGCAAAATATTAATTAATAATAATTAATAAAAATTATCAAATCACCACCAAACAAGATAAACAATTAGTGGAGCAATTATGGATTTGGTGGAGTAATTAGTCGAGAAATTAATAATGGATTTGGTGGAGAAATTGATTGATGATTTGATGGTGGCAAAATTTTGCCTATAAATACCAAGCCATTTCATTTGTAATATTCATACTTTCTTCTTTGAAATCCTTAATGAAAAAATAAAAAGATTGTATCTAGTTTGTTTATTTTTAGTTTTCAGTAATTAATTTTCACTCTCGCACTTTCTTTTCTTTACTTTTCAGTTTTACTTTCCGTAATTTACTTTACGCATAACACTTTCCTTTCTTTACTTTTCAGTTTTTATTTTTCAACCATGAGGAGGTAACTTCCCTCTGCCGAGGTGAAAGGTAATTCTTTTACTGTTACTATCTTAGATTAATCTCCCTTAGACACAACATATTCACTATTCTAAAATTGACTTAAAAAGGAATACCGCTATATTGGTCGGTGGGCTATTTAATTTAAACTGTTAAACCTGACTAAGTAAGGATACCGCCAGATTGGTCGGTTGGTAATTTAATTTTGGTTCCGCCTTTATGGCTGGTTATTTCTTTATTGCCTACATGGCAGGTTCATGGACAAATTTTACCGCCTTTATGGCTGGTCGGACTTAACTTGACTTAATCAGGGTACCGCCTATATGGTCGGTTGGTTTTAATCTCACAAGTGATTATGTTATACTAAGGGAGATATCTAAGTTAGTAATTAGTAAAAGTAATTCCTTTTATCTTGGCAGTTTATTTTCATTTACTTTCCCGCTTTTACTTTCTCGCAGTTACTTTTTAGCATTTTTATTTTATGTCTTTTAAGTTTTCATTAGCCATAGCTATGTATTATAACTAAGTTAGTATCTAGGGTTGTGATGAATTTCAATATAATCGGTTTATAAGGAGTTAGATTATAGGTTGGGTAATTTAAAGATTTATTTATTGAGTCTTAATCTTAATGCTTTTTATTAACTGGCCATTAATAAAATTGATTAGGTAAACTTAAAATGAACTAGACATAGGGATTTTAAGTTTAAGACCTTAGACTCAATAACCCACGATCTTCCTTGAGGATAGATAACCCTTTTAATAGATTTCCTTACAGGATAGGAATATACCTGTCGGGCGGGGGTAGCCATAATTGGAACTTAATCTTAATGAATCTAGGTAATTTGGTTGACATAGACATATGGTTCAATTGGATTATACTAGGTATTTGAAATTGACCATCGGAAGAGGCTTTTACATAAATTAGTGTTCCAGGTTAATAAATCAATATATTACCCAACTTTAAGATAATCACTTCATCTTCTAAATAATATTGGAATTAATCACAACCCTGGATAGTTTTTATAAATTTGGATTTTTCTCAACCTACTTTTAAGCAATTTTATTTACTTGTTTTAAATTTAGAATCATCGTCATTTCAAATCAATCAATCAAACAACCTGTTAGATACTGGTAATCAGTTGGCCCCATAAATTAATAACAAAAAGGTTTTAAGTCCTCGTGGGATCGATACTTTTTATACTACTTGAACGATACGTGCGCTTGCGTTATACGTGTGTGATTACGCCGGTCATACCACAAGTGTACGGTGTCAAGTTTTAGTAAAGATGAGTTAAGAGTGTCAAACCTACATGGATTGTGTTCACTCACACTAAGTACTATAATTGATAATCCTAACTTTATTTAGAAAATAATTAATGAATATTTAATTAAATAAAATATAAAAATAATTATATAGGAGGAACTAATACGATAGAGATTCTAGAATAGTATATCCTATATAATTGTCATGCCAATTAACTTGTTCAGTTGTATTATTTATAAGTCAAGAATCCTTAAGTATTCACTCTCTCTCCCGAGCATCAGTGAAAATATTATCAACTACAGATTTTGATATCCCTATAAAAATCTATTAATTAACAACTCATTACATCTTGTGATTCTGTGTTAACGACTTCAAAGGAACTATAGATTCTCCCGAAATCTATAAAACTCCTAGATTATATTCTCTAGATCTTATTCAAAATCCCTCTCTCCCGAGCGATAGATTCTAAACATGAATCGTCTTAATTTTTGGCCAGCAAACAAGAAGCATTAAACTCAAAAGAATATAAATAAACTGAAATATATCTTCATAATAATATTAACAAACAATACAAAGGTTCAAACATTAATTACATAATTCTCCAGAATTAAGGAATTAGTTCATGACTAAAGATAAAAATAATAAAAAAAATGTCATGAATCTAATGGAAATCATTAGGGTTCTAAGAAAGAAACTAGAAGATAAAACCCGAATTGAATCCCTTCCTCTTCAGACGTCACCGTCTTCGTCTCCTCTTGTCGCTCTTCAATCCTCCTCCGTAGATCTCTCTAAAATTAAGTGTTTTGAGTTTTATGCTGTGTATTAACCTCCTCTTTTTAGTCTTGGACGAATTTATGTATTTATAATAAAGCCTTGGAGTCCTTGTGCATCTAAAACCCTAAAATTGGTGTTTTTTAGGTGTTTGCGGGGCGCCGCGGCCCCAAACTCTCGAAAAATATATGTGAGATGCTAAAGGGGCGTCGCGACGCCCAAAGTGTAACATCCCCAATCTGGGTGATGTTACCGGCAGGGGATAGCAGTACTAACCCCATAGGCCTCTAACTTCCTGACTGTATTCTAAGCTATTCAAATGTAATGTCATGCATGGGAACCATAACCCAACCTATTAATATAAAATACTTTTGTTACTTATAACTGTATACTCAAAGCTACTTTTCTTTACAAGCATTACAGACACTCATAATGAATTATATGACACTAATGAATGCATACCACTTTACTTTGACTCTGACTGGACACTCATGTTACTTAACTTTGTGCTGGTGGACTCCATCCCAAGTGACTGCATCAGTATCCGTCCTCCCGAGCTCGTCCTCCGAGAAATCTGCAAGATACAGAAACTGGAGTGTGGGTTAGATCGCTATACGATCTAAGTAAGTGGACTAAAAATGGAAAACCGTTGTAAAAAAACATTTGGTTTTTAAATCTGAAAACTCATAAAATACCTTTATAAGAAAACTGGTTTGACGCTTTAAAATTCTGAATTTCTTATAAAACTGTTGGATCTGAAAACTCTATTTTCTAAATCTCTTCTGAAAACTGTAACTGAAAATTGAAATTTTTTACTGAAATCTGTATCTCTGTCTGAAAAACTGGACGTATGAGGGCGTTACGTATCGCCATCCCCCCATACGCCTAACTGGAGCTAGCAGTGCAAATCCATGACTCTGGGACGTTACCTATCGTCGTCCCCCAAAGCATGCCACTACTGTCTCAGAAACTGGTGGTCTTGGGGCGTTACGTATCGCCGTCCCCCAAAGCATGCCACTACTGTCTCAGAAACTGGTGGTCTTGGGGCGTTACGTATCGCCGTCCCCCAAGCCACAAACTGAAGCTGGGGGTACAGATCTATGCTACCACCCAAACTCTGAAACTAGGGTCTAGGGGCGTTACGTATCGCCGTCCCCCTAGCCCGGCTCGAGGATCTGAGTGCGTCCCCTCAGTCATCCACATGTGCATATGTCACTATATCCGTTAATTCCAAATTGGATCTCAAGTTACATACTGGGGTGAGTTTTTCCCTTATGCCCCGAAAAATCATAAACTCATGCTTTAAAACTTTTTGTCTAAAAGCATAACTTCAAAACATAAGTTTAATGATAAAAGAAATCTAACGCCCTAAGGCATAAAAGAATAAGTCTGATATCAAAAAATTAATAAATAAAACTAGTTAAAGAAAAGAGATCCATTCACTGTGCTATGGTAAATCGAGAGCGATTCACGGCGTGAGCTACCTTTTAGTATCCTGGCATCAATCTAAGGTCAATACGATCGTTAGTTTGCATAACTCGAAACATCTTCATATGCCATAAAAGAATATACAATGCATGGACACACAATCTTGCTGAATATTGATGATATCTATGGTATCTATGAATTTTACGGACTTAGGTTTGGAGTTACGCAAGTGCGGTAGCGGAAACTTAATTTATTCTAACGGCCAGAAATTTACAGTTTGTAGACCAACTTTGAAATTTCGCCAGAATTAATTGGGATGAATCTAAGGTTGAAAATTTAATATAATGGTCCTTAATATGTCTAGTTTATGTTGGTTTTTACGGATCTTGATTCCGACTCCAGAAACTCAACTTATAGACCGAAATTCAGGGGCTGTCCAACAGAAAAACTGGGCACTGGGGCAGCAGGTCGCCCGACTTAAAAAATTTGTTTTGATCTCGTCTTAAGTCTAAAAATTCTAAATTTTGGATATGTTACTCCCTTATGTGTCTAAAGTACTGAAAATTTTACGGAACTTGATTTCGATCTACGGAACTCAACTTATAAGCATATTTTCGCAGGCTGTTCAGATATGACATAAACTAAAACATCTGCAAAACATTCAACTTGTAAAATTTGGCCTAAATTCATATTAAGTAAAAAAATTCTGATTTTTGAATATGTTGGTTCCTAATATATTTTATTCTCGGAAAAAATTACGATGCATCAATCAGAGCTCTACAGTTTATTTAATGGCCGAATAACCAAGGCCTGTACAGAAGGCACTGCAACTCCAAACTCACTGTCAAAAACTTCATTCAATGTCATACTTAACCCATTTGGTCCAGCCATCTCTGGAATGTATTTTAAAATTACAATAACAGACTATCATGTCTAAGACATAGCAAAACTCAGCCCCTAGTTGCCAAATTAAGTTCCTAACTCAAGTCACTATTTAACCTATTTAAAGCACAATATCATCTTTAACATCACCATCAATACTTCTAAGCATACCCAATCCCAACATAACCATCCAAACCCACAATCCCTAAACTAAATGACTTCTAAGGTTTTTCAAAATGAAACCACACTCCATAATTAACTCTACACAATTGCAAAACCAATATACATCATCAATCATCCACATTCACGCATAATCATCACCAACATCAAATTCAAATTTCAAGATTTTAATTAAGGATTTCTTACCTTTCCCATGCTTGATTATTTCACCCTCCAAGCCTCCAATGGTTTCCATGATTATCTTGGTTTCATCCTCCTTCTTTCTCTCTTCCTTTCCTTCTTCTTTCCTCTCTTCTTTCCTTTCTTTCTTCTTTCTTTTCTTCTTTCCATCTCACGTTACTACCTTTCTTTTGCTTCACGTTACGCATAATCATCACCAACATCAAATTCTTGGTCTCAGCTTTTCGATGATATAAAATTCATAAAAATCGAAGACCGCATGAAAAAGTTACGCCCTAAATAATATGGGCGATTAAATGAATACGATACAGTCTCGTCCCGGGTCTTTGAGAAATTAACCGATTGTCCCCAAAATCATCTCATAAGCATATTTGAGTCTCAACATAATTTATTCAATGTTATCTTTGTCCAACAATACTATAGCGCTGCAACGTAATAGTAACTAAACTATCGGTCGTTACACAAAGAGTGTCGCTGCGGCGCCTGTCAAAATTCTAGCGTGCTGAATTCTGCACTTTCCGTGCCTTTCGCTCTTTCCCTGTGCTTCTGATGCATCTGTATGGTCCCAAAACACGTACAACTGTCCCAAGATCCATGTATCAATACTTCCTACAAATAAAACATAAAAGAACTACAAAATACATTAAATGATACATAAACTAACAAAATAGTAAGCTAAGAATGCAGAAATAAATGGGTATAAATCGCACTTATCAAATACCCCAAAACTTAAGATTTTGCTAGTCCTGAGCAAAAGACAAAATAAAAACTAAATAAATAAACAAACAATAAGTAACAAAATTAACTTGGCCACTTTCGTAGGGATCACAATTACATTTAGTGTATGCAACAAGCCTTTAAACCCCTAGACGACCCTAGTGGACGAGTTATAGTCTCGTGATGGCTTACAAAAATGATACCCACAAACGTCATTTACACACAATCATGTGAAAAAATATAAAAATAATAAAAATTAAATAAAATAATCCAGATAGTTACGCATAAAATTGTCCTCAAAGAGTGTTTATCAATGAAATCAGAGAACCTTCAAAGTACTCAACGAAACTCAAATCCAAGTTCTTGAATAAATCATCTAAGCCAGACTCATAGTGTGCGTGTGTAAAGGTTCATTCATAGCTCGACTCATAAGTAATTCAACTCAATGATTTCATCTCAAAACTTGAGATCTGATGGGTCAAGCTAACCTAGATATCTCAAAAGTGTATTTGCTTATGTTGGATAATATGACCCATAGCGTCACTATTTGTACAGATCACGGTGTTGTTGTACAAATTAACTATGTGACAAAGGAGATTGCACTCTTATCATTTGTGATTAGATCACCTAGATATATAAATGAAGAGAGGTCCATATGATTAGTTCCTGGATTGAGAATGATATGAGACAGTATCAGTCCACGAAGGATTAATCATTAAATATCCCTAGCCGGAGTATTATCGAGACAGGACATCGATAATGCGGAATAGGCTAGTATTGCACTTGTGCGCGTTGTGAGGGCACAACGGCATAGTTCTCATATATTTAAGTATTGGATACTTATGCAAGTGCGATAGGAGGTTGTGTTTCACCGATGGTACGGGAAACAGCTTCGCTCTGGATAGACCCCTCGAAATCCCATTGGTATTATGACTATGTGTCTATGGGAGTCCGACATCAGGGTAGGTGTATTTGGTCTTAACCTGAGACTTGCACCGCTAATGCTTACGACAATCAATATACTTTAGTTGAGGTCGTCTAGGACTCTAACCGGTTCTGTGTACGCCAACTGCTGGGTATATTGAGAATCGTAGAGTATTGGGTGTGATGTCAAGACGGAAGTATCACTTCAGTCATAGTGGAGATGATGTCACGCAGGATACGGTATTAGTGCTCTTAAGTGTTGCGCAACCATCGGGATATTATGACTAGGTCATACATATCCGATTATAGAGACTAGTTACCAGACATCCGACATGTGCTTCGGACGGGGCAGACACTTATCCAGCCCCAGCCCTAGCACGTGACTATCCGATACTGGGCCGATATACACAATACTTGGTACACTACGCTTGATACAGATCTTAAATATTCTTAGATGAATATGTCCGGAGAATTGGGTAGACTTGGTGCTTTGCTAGAAGCCAACCTTGTCTTGTAAATCGGTAAAACGTAGTACTTGGTACTCACGTGTTCGGATAGTCCGATGACCGATTTGACTACCAACATATCCGGGGATCTCATGGGTCGCTTCCCAAAGATTCACTGATGACGTATGACTCGCACTTTTATTAATCTGGGATTAATATGATGAGAGAGAAAATTAATCTGGGATTAATTACACAGATATTTTATCTGGGATAAAATATCAATTTAAAGAGAGAAAATGATTAATTTGGAATTAATCGATTAATTAATATATTTGATATATTAAACGAAATTGGATTTCGACGCGGAATTAAAATTAGATTTTAATTCGGGCGAGCGAATTAATTTAGAATTAATTCGTTAGCGACGTGAATAGTGATTTCGCTAGGCGTAATCATTTAATCACGACGCGACGGAAAATTCGTTAATTTGGAATTAGCGAAACCGAGCCCGAGATTATTTACAAGCGCATTCGCATTTCGAATTCGAGCGCGGCTCGTCAAATCAAGCGTCAAATCACTTATTACTTTGAGTGATGTGACTTGATTGATTGATGTGACTTGAGTGATGTGTGTGGTTGGCAATTAAAGCCAAATGTGTTTGAAATGAAATGGATTTCATTTCAAGTGTATTAGATACACTTTTGGCATTCACCAAAAACGCACTCCACACTTTTCCCTCCTCTCTCTCTTCTTCTTCTTCTTCCTCTCTTCACGCCATTTCTGGTTTTTGTGAGGCAGTGAACTGCCGAAAATAACAAAGGAAATGGAAGGGAAGCAAGTGTGTTTTGTGGCAAAACAAGAGTGCTAGCACACTCCGGGATCATGCCAAGGTGATAAGGGAAGTCTACCCATGAGCCGGGAAGCCAAATGTTGAAGCTTGGAGCTTCAAATCATGAAGACAAGGGACGAAATTCACTATTCACAGCAGCCCACTGCCTTGACAAAGTGTGCAGAATTTCGAATTTTTGTTGCCCAAATCGTCGCTCAACCGCTCGATGTAAGTATTCCGCACTTCCGTCGTTGTATTCACTTGTGTATCATGCTTGAGTTTTGATCTTGGGACCTATAGAAACTCCAACAATGGCATCAAGAGCTTAGGTTAAAAGCATGAAAAAGTTAGGGCTAAAATTTGGGCAAACTTGATTTTGAGCATGATAAATTAAATTGGATGGATTTGTATGCTTAATTGTGTTTGAATTGAAGATTGATTGGGTCAATTTCAAGAAAATTTGATTGGATCATTTTTCCCCCAAATTTCCTCCTTGGCCGAAAATTGATACATGATTTTAATGTCTTGGGATTTTTGATTTTTGACAATTGGATATGTTGGAAATCATTCGAGAATATGATTTGATGTCGATTGCGGAATCAATTGGATTGAATTCGATTCGGACGTAAAATCCCCAAATTGCCAAGTATGTCATGAAACTTGAAATTGGGTAAAATTGATTTGAGCATGCAATTATGAAATTGGATGATTAAGTATGCTTAATACATGTTTAATTGATGATTGGTTGGATCAATTTGATTAAATATTGTTTGGAACAAATTTCCCCAATTTTGATGTGTTGGCCGAATAGGAGTATGCCCTAAATCTTGGTAATTTTGATTTTTAATTCATTGGATGAGTTAGAATCAATTAGGATGTTGATTTAATGTCGATTGTGGGATTAATTAGATTGAAACCAAATCGGATATAAAATCCTCTCCTTGGCCGAGACTTAAAGTGAGCATGAATGGGTTTGATTTTAATCAAAATATGTTGGACATATGATGATGATAATGAGCATGATTAATTGTATGAATTGATGTTTTAGAAATGTTAATTTGGGTGATTAATCATGATATACACTTTAGGTAATTAAATTGCGAAATTGGATTTGTGTAATTTAATTAATTGGGCTAATTTTGGAAATTGAGCTTGAATTGTTGTTATTGGGCTTATTGGCTTTGTTGTACAAAGTTTGTTTTAGGCAAAATTGGTTGGATCCATTGGGCCCAAAACCGCATCCATAAAGCCCAAATGCAACATAATGGACCTTTGTAATTTAATTGAGCCTAATGGGCCAAAATTAATTTAAAGGCTTATGGGGTAAATCCCGGATTGGACTTTGGTTGCGGGTTTGACCCGAGTTGACCAAAAGTCCACGCCTTAAGAAATTAATTAAAAGCCCATTGGACTTTAATTAAGTTGACGTTGGACGTTAATCAGGCTTTGAGACCCGTAACAATTAAATTTGGAATTTAATTCGTAAAAGGTTTATTAATAAAGTGTGATATTTAATTTGGAATTAAATAATGAATTAGAATTAAATACATATTAAATTGGATTTAATTATGTAGTTTAATTTAATTCTAGAATTTGTACTTTAAGTACTTATTCGTAAAAACGAGTTTGACTCGAGCAAAATCAAATCGTTGTTTGAACATTGGATGATCACATAATTATCAGATTAATTAATTTGATTAGATTGATTGATAGCATGCTCTGAGTGAATACATGGTTGTGATGCATGAATAATGTATATCGGATGGATATTAGATGGGTGGGGCAATTTTAGAAATTGTTGTAATAAATTTGATTTATTAATTGGACCTGCGTGTCCAGCCTTATCACCTTCTATTCTTTGTATTCTCTTCTCACCTATTCCCCTCAATGTAAATGAGGTTTCTTTAGAAGTGTAGTGTAACGGGTAGAAGAAATATTTGTGCTAGCGGGAGAGAGAAAGTGAGAGATTTGATCTAGGATCAATGTGTAAAATATCCATCCGCATATCATTATTATTTTATCATATGCGCTTTATTATGTGTTTAGAATGCATGTTTAAGGGTGTATGATGATGAGACCTTAACAAAGATAATAAATTGGTTTCCAATTTGCACACGAAAAACCCTCATCAAATATCATGCGTTTTTCCTTCCATTGAGTGATTCTCACTCAAGATCCGAGACGGCATTGGGTTGTTGGCCAAAGTCAAGCCCTTTGTCTGTCGAAGATGTGTTTGAATCACGAAGGCTTTGTTCCATATTGGTGTCTTGTCCAAGTTGTGGTTTGTTGGCCAAAGTCAAGACCACTTCTTGTCCATCGACATTGATTACGAAGCTTCCATGGTCAATGGGTCGCGCTTGACTGGGATCATTAGGTTTGTTGTGCCAAAGCCAAGGCCTAGTTGATTCAGAGGAAAAAGGTTAGGTAATACATTGGATGTATTGGCATATATAAGATATATGTTTAGGATTTGGAAGTCCACCTACTGGATCTAGGAATTGGATTGGATCCAATTGATCTTAGAGATCTACCTAGTTAATTATCATACAATTTGTTGGCTAAAGTCAAGATTGTGTGATATTTAACGGGATCCTAGCCCACTAGGAAACACGGTTTCCCGAGTACTCGACAGAGGGTTAGAGGCTCGCCGAAAAATAGTGGGAGGCAAGAATTGAATTTGCAATACTCGTTCAATTACTCGCCATACGCGCTCATTTAAATTATTTCGTCATTAGATTAAATGTTAGTTGGACTAATATTTAAATTGTTGTTTTATTTAACAGTTGGACTGTATTATAGTTGATTATATATAATTGGATTATATTAATCAATATATTTGAATTAATTAATTTCAGTTTACAGTTGATTTTATAATTGGATTATAGTAATCAATGTAATTGAGGTTAATTAATTTAGATTATATTTGATTATATAGTTGGACTATTATAATCATTATAATAAATAGTACCACAAATCGTTGATTAAATAGTTGGACTATTAGAATCAAGATAGATATGAAAGATTAGTGTTTAAGACATAATCCTGGGTGAAAATGTATTTAAACGACACGCTTTTTTCAAATCGGGAATAAATTTTCAGGATGGTCCTGGAAACTAATTAGTTATTTTATTTGATAAAATAATATTATGCCTAAGTCCGGAATTAAGCAAATAAGTGGAACATGATATTTGGAATATTCATGTAATGATAACTTTAGTGCTTAATCCATAATACTTGTCATATAGACTCCTTAATTTCTTTATCAGAACTAAGGATTAGATTCTTAAAGTATGATATTGAAATTGAAGGATATTCAAAGATTAGATCTTATAAGTACTTTTAAAATTGCAATAAATAATTCTTGGAGAATTAAAGACTATTCTCAAGGAGATAAAATCAAAATTTGCAATTAGGCAAGTAGTGCAAGGCACACCTTACTTCAATATTCTGGAACCCGAGGCTTGGTCAAAGGCAACTGAATATTGAAAATGACAAAGGCAAAATCATTATAGTCTTCTTGGAAGATAAATGACATATCCCAAAATATCTGCACAATTGTGGCAAACGGAATCGCGAAGCGTGACTGTCGTTTGGACAAAGCAGACATGAAAGAATTGAAGACGAGCAAGGCTCTGACTTCAAATATGTTTGTCAAAATTATGTTCATTACTAGTATTAAAATTGGATTTTTAGATACTTAATATGGTACATAATAAATATATATATTGATGTTCAGAATCTGCTATGAGCAGGATTAGAGAACTGTTATAATGTAACTAGTTTGACTAGATACATTATCTTTTTATCAGTGTTTAACCCACTGCGGGTGAACCTTTATATTTTAGAACACTAAAGTGTTTTATTATATAAGGATGATATGAGATAAACACATTAGATGTGAATAACAGAATTTATATTTTGAATATAAATAAATCTCAAATATATATAATGACAAACAAATAGCTCAAAGTGATTTGATCAGAAGAAACTAATTATTGCATTGTTGTCTGGGACACAATCGAACAAGACTCATATATCCACACTTTCGAAGAGTGGGTACTCAGACTGTTTTGATTCCAATCAAATAAAGTCTACGAATCTAGTTTATTGGGCAATGTGCCTAAAACACTATTTACTTGGGAAAAGTGTAAAATGCCACCGATCTATAAGCCCTAGTTCATAATGAAGCAAGTGGGGCCATGTCTAGCTAGGCTAGATATGGATATGAATATTTCGTGACCTATACAGATGTGGCATCGCGTAATGGTTATGTGTTTCTTTTGAAGAACACAAATCGGAAACTTTTAGAGTTTCGACACGAAATAGACAAACAGATCAGCTATAGTATTATACCGTCACGGTAAGACCGTAATGGAAAATACTTAAGCAATAAGTTTCTTATATACTTCAAAGAGTATAGTATTCTTTCAAATGAGGACTCCTCCCGGAACACGTCAAAGTGACGGTGTGTCCGAACGGATTAACCGAATCATGTTAGACATGATAAGGCTAATCATGAGTCGCTCTGAGCTACCATTTCCTTCAACGGATAAGTTTTAACAGTGCAATAACCTATTTAGAATAAGGTTCCATAATAATCTGTTTGACAGATTACATATTAGATATGAACGGGAAAGAAACCGGTTTCTCATTCCTGACCATTTGGGATGCTAGGCATATGTTTGGATAATACCAAACTAAAACCTAAATTGGATAAGTGCCAATTGGTTATCCTAAGGAAACCATAAGTATAGTACTTATAAATCTCAACATGAGAACAATATGATTGTTGCTCACCATTCGGTTTTCCTAAGAGGAATACCGATATGCAGTGGTAAGTGGGAGGATAGTAAAACTCGATGAAAATCGGAGTAATACTATTCAAGGCACCTATTCCTAATGGAACATAAATAGTTCATCATGGATGAAACTATTCCATTAATCTTCGAGTACACAAGAACCACGTAGATCGGAGAGAGTCAGAAAACAACCTGGGGTATGGGTTCTGATCTCACCTCATAAAGATGTTAATCTTTTAAGGTATACCAACTGATTACGTATGAGGTAGTGATACAAGGTATCGACTCCCTATTATGACAAAGTGTCATGAGTCCGAAATGGATTCCATGTATATCAACAAGTTTGGATACTAGTTGATGTACCATAAGACATTGTGCCTATTGGTACTTTATAAGTCTTCAAGGAAGACATACATGGAAGGCAACATACCAACGTACTAAGCTAGGCTTGTAAAGAAAAAGGTAGAGTTATCAACATTGTGTTGATTACGACGAAACCTTTTACATGTTGCCATTGTAAATCCATTTGGATAATGCTTGCTAAAGCTGTGTATTTCATTTATGAAATATGACAGCTTAACGGAAAATCGCTTTCCTGAAAAGGAAACCTTTCGGAGGATGTTTATAACATCCTGTCGGTTTTGTCGTACCATAACAAGCAAACAAGGTTTGCAGGTTATTCGATCCATGTTTGGATTGAAGCAAGCATAGGTTCTAGGAATTATCGTTTTGATGTAATCATAATGGAGTATGATTTAATTCAAAACGAAATGATTCTTGTGTATATAAAAGGGTTAGTGGGAGTGCACTGACATGAATGTCATGTAAGATAATGATAATATGTCATTTCTTGGAAATGATATTCCCATAAAATAATCGGTGAAAGCTTGGCTTTCCTGAAAACGACTATAAGTCGCAAACGGTACTATACAATAGTATAACGGTACAGTGAGCTGGAAATCTTCCTAGCAAGATTCTGTTGCCAAATAAACAACAAATGCGGATATTACTACTGCAGCTGCTGAGCAGCAATAGAAGCCATTGGATCGATAATAAATCTAATTAGATTAGATATAATTCTTTTAGCAACTGAGCTAGGCGTCAGCACAGGCTAAGGAATTAAAGGTCTCATCGACGATCCAGATATATACTTCGATATTCATCTGATTCGTTCGGATCATACATCATGGCGATGTGATGATCGTGTAAATCGCGTCAGACGATAATCATGCAAATCCGCTGACGAAAATCTTTTCTCAGCAATTTGAGCGAACCGTACATAGTTCGGGTGTTAGATGACCGGCGTAAACACACACGAGTAACGCAAGCGCACGTATCGTTCAAGTAGTATAAAAATATCGATCCCACGAGGACTTAATTCCTACTGTTGTTATTAATTATTGAATCTATTTAATTACAAATATCTAATTAAATGGGAGAATGGAATTGATTGCTTGATTGATTTGGTTTGATTGTAGATTTGCTAAATAAATAAATAAAAAGATAAAAGAAAATACTAAGGAAAATACAGATAAAAAGATATAAGGTTGTGATTTCTTTTAAGTATCATTTAAAAGATGAAGTGATTATTTTATGTTGTGTAATAAATTAGTTTACTAACCTGGAACACTAAATTATGTAAAAGCCTCTTCCGATGGTCAACTACAAATACCCAGTATAACCCAATTGAACCATATTCCTATGTCAACCACATTACCTGGATTCATTAAATCTAAGTTCCAATTATGGCTACCCCCGCCCGACAGGTATATTCCTATCCTGTAAGGAAATCTATTAAAGGGTTATCTATCCTCAAGGAAGATCGTGGGCTATTAAGTCTAAGGCTGAAATCTAAAATCCCTATGTCTAGTTCATTTTAGATTACCATTTCAATCTTATTGGTGATCAGACAATAAGAAGCATTAAGCTTAAGACTTAATAAGTAAACTTATTAATTACCCAAACTATAAAATAATCTCTTATAAACTAGTGATACTAAAAGTTATCACAACCCCTAGTTAACTAACACATAACTAGGACTAATAAAAACAAATAAAAAAAAAAGACACAAAATAAAAATACTGAAAAGTAAAATAAAATAAAATGTTAAGGTAAAAGGAATTATTTCTACTACTACTTATTTTATATCTCCCA
>SKCR01046811.1:0-82178 GCA_019454045.1 Zanthoxylum bungeanum
GCATGTATTGTAGACTAACACCTCTTAGGAGGCAATTCATTTCGTTCCCTGAATACACCTTGATAAGTTTATAATAAGGCTCTCAATTCCTTTGCAGTCTCACTGGGCACTTTTGTTGGCTCAACCCCGCCTTCGTGATTGACCCATCCTCCTAAAACCACACAAAAAACTCCACCTCATTCAACTTCCTTGGAGATTTCAGTGACATAGATTTCCTGCTCAGAGATAGATCCCTCATTATCTTCACTTCGTTGGCCCCACAATTAAACTTCATTGTCATTTTCCCCAATGCAACTTTACTTCCCCAAGTTGCTCCAGCCAAGACACTCCAAGAATAACATCTACCCCTCCCAAACCGAATAGAAATCCATCAACTTCCACTGTGATAGTCCCCAAATCTAACCCTTCTCCCTTACACATCCCTTGTGAAACAGACCGATGGCCATCACCCAGACAGACCCCAAATGGGGGCTTATCCATTATGGCTAACCCAGCCTCCTCTACCAATAGTTTTGATAGGAAACAATGGCTAGCTTCATTGTCAATCATGACCACCACCAGTTTTGCGTTAATTTTCTCCTTAAGCTTCAAGGTGCGAGGCTTCGATATTCCACCAATTGCATACATAGACAACTCAATCTCTGGGTTGATTGCCCCGTGCATCACTGTTTGTCCTACATCTTTAACAGCCCCTTCGCCATCATCTTCCTCGTCTAAACCATCTTCATATTCAACTAAAATTGTTACCCTCAAGGATTTTACATCGTATTTGTGCAATGGCGTATAGGGCTGGTCACACTTGAAGCATAACCTTTTCTCTCTTCGCTCCACATACTCTTGATAAGATAAATTTCATCCCCTCATTAGTTCAGTAAGATCTGTTCCTTCTGTTGCTATTTCTGGCATTTTAGGGACGATTGTTGGTGGTTGTCGTACCTCCCATCGGTGTTCGTTGGCGTGCATGCAAGGATCCTTGAGTGCTAGGGTAATTGAGGGCTGATGTTTGGTTAGTAGTGCCTTGGATACTAGTTGTTGTGTTTTGAGTGTTCGATGATCGGCCCAATATGTTATAACCTGGCCCACTGAATTGATTTTATTGTTTTGCCCATCCCCGTTGGCTCATTGTTTCGCTTCGTCCCCACGCCACAAACTGGCCCCTCCTCTCTGTTTTGTTATTTCTCCAATCAATTAACTTGCCTAAATCCATAGCTCTGGTCACACCCAGAGGTTCAAACAGCCTTACCTTGTGCTTAATCTCTTCTTTTAAGCCATTCAGAAAGTATCTGAAGTATTGTTCCTCCGGAAGTTCAGCTATCTGTGACACCAACCCCTCAAATTGTTCAAAATATTATTCCACCTTTCCATCATGTTTCAAGGAAGCTAAAAATTCATACGGATTCACAATACCAGAATCACAAAATCGTTGGAGCATTTCATTGGTGAGTTGCTCCCAAGTTAAATCAGTGTTCTTCCTTTTTAGCCATCTAAACCAATGAAGAGCTGTACCCTCTATACTCACCATTGATAACGATATCTTCATCTATTTTTTCGTGTGATGCACATCAAAAAATTACTCAGCTCTAGCTATCCATCCGACCGGATCACTCCCATCAAAATATGGCAACTCCAATCTTCTCAACATCATCTTCCTTATGCTCTTGGCTTCCTATGATTCGGCCTCCACCGTTGGGTTCATTCATTACTGTAGTCGGGATTGTTCTTCATTTTCAGCGGGTTTGGGTGGGTATGGTGATGGTTCATTCCCTTGTGTTTCTTTCCCTCCATGTATTGAAGACTCTCATTATTCCCTCATGGAGATTTTGTTTTTTAATAATTTCCACACCAGCTCCATCAGCTCCTATAGGGTGCCCGGATTTTGTTTTATCTCAACAATATTTCCCTTGATACCCTACATCTGGGTGGAGATCAGTTCCATATTTTTTTACAAACTCTATACTCTAGTGTCTATTTTGGTGTTGGTCATTCCCTTTAGGCGAGATCTGGCAGGTCGGACCAATTTGTTAGATTTGGATTCCTCAATATACTCAACACTCAATGCTAATGCAATGATTAAACATGCTGAATGAATGTAATGGGATTGGTTTCTACTGGAAATAAAATAAAATGATTATAGAATCCATTAGAACACAGAAATGATTTACAAATAATAGGAATATAAATTATTCATAACAACCCACTGTGCACTCACAATTCACACAAAAAAATAACAACTAAAAGCACACACACCCAGCCCTCTCTACTTCTCCCATATATATTTCCTTCCAGCGCTCCCAAATCTTCTGATTATTCTCGCATCATTGTATAACTAATTTGCCACCTCATCCTCCACACTTTTTGTCATCTTGCTTCTTCTACAATAAACTTTGTAAATTGATGGACCACCTCTCACTACTTGGGCTGCAGCTTCCATTTCCACAATAGGCCCATTGTTTGTAACTTCTGCATCAATAACATCAATATTAGTAGCAATCTCATTGTTTAACTCATGATCGTCCCTGAAAAAACACACAAAAAATAAAATAAATACATTCTGCTCCTTTGGTGGCCATGAAGTATAAGGGAGAAAATAGAGAGAGTAGAGAGAATTCCACTTCTTGAAGCAGAGAATCAACTCCATGTGCGGTCTGTACTTGGGATACAACTCCATGTGCCACTCGGGAAATACTCATATATGCATTTTTACCTCTTTAGTTATTAATTTTGCATTATGCGTGTGTGATTAATTATTTGCATTGCATTATACTTTTCCTCTTCTTTATATTTTACATCAACTATATTAATTTATCGCCTTATATTATGCATGAGTGATTTAATTACATCTTTGTATGGAGCCATATTATTTCTATTAATATTTATGGGTGTGTAAATTTGTGTTTATTTGAATTACCTTGCATGAACTGCATAAGACTTACTATACCATTGTGTGAACCCGTACATTATACTGGCATAAGTAAGGACCATTCCGAACCCAACGGTTTGAGGTCCTCCCTTACGAGGGGTGAGTGCGACCTAAATCTTTCCCAATTCACACTGGGTGGTGACTCCTTCATTCTTCGGTTTAGTCCTCCATTGGCTAATCTGTACTCTCATGGTCGCCGAACATCATAGCATGGCATAGCGGTAAACCCATCTTCGCTCCTACAGATGGCGACTCCATTGGGGATAGAGAATCGGCCCAAAATAATTCCTTGTAGTGTCTGTTGTTGGGTTTCTACTATAGTCCCAAGATCGATTTAAGCATATTAAACATGTGAATACACAAAGAAGTATGGCGAAATCATACTTACATTGATCGGATTTTGATGTGATGAACACAAAAACTTTTTGCTCATTCCTTGAAGCATTCAACCATGGCCTCCATGGTTGTCCTCTTTGTGTTCTTAAGATTTCTTCAAGCTCCTGTTGGTTTTCTATAAGGTCCCAAGGTCAAACAAGACATGAAATTATGTGTGAACACATCAACGGAGGTAGTGAATACTCACATTGATCGGTAGAGTTGATTTGGAGACGATTCAAGCCCAAAAACGCACTGCCTTTCACGCCCACTGCATGCAGTCCACTGCCCTGCAAAACAGAAAATTGGGTGAAGAAACGGAGCTCCAATCTTCGTCGGATGGATCCCGTCTCATGGGGGAACCTCCCTACCACCTTCGCAAGACTCGTAGTGTGCTAGCACTTGATTTCTCACCATGAGAAACCACTCTTGGCTTCCCTTTGTTCACGCCATTTCTGGTTCCAAACCAGTGAAGAATTTCTTCATTTGGGCGTGAGAGAAGAGAGAAATTTTGAGAGAGAAGAAGTTGTATTAAGTTAATAAAATGATTTACCAAAAATCAATTTATATTTATGCCATAATTTATTAAATTAATAATAAATTTATGACACAACACATGCAATAGCTTAGAGTGTCAAACACTCAATTTCCATGCAATAACATTCAGTGCAATGTACACAATCTCCATGCAAAGCATTAGAGTGTCAAATAAGCATAATATGACATGTGTCATGTGGGCCCCACACGTTTCCAAATGAAAGTGGGCCCACGTGCACTCACGCGTTCGGGTTGATATTTCTGAAATACCGAGCTTACGTCGCGACGTTAATTCAATCGAATTTAATAAATAATTACGCCTGGCGAAATTATTATTTACGTCGCTAACGAATTAATTCTGAATTAACTCGTTTGCCCGAATTAAAATCTAATTTTAATTCCGCGTCGAAATCTAATTTCATTTAATATATCGAATATATTAATTCATCGATTAATTCCAAATTAATCGTTCTCTCTCTTTAGACGACATTTTATCCCGGATAAAATATCTCCGTTATTAATCCTAGATTAATTTTTCTCTCTCTTCTATTATAATCCCAGATTATTCAAGAGTGCGAGTTGTGCGTCATCGGTGGATTATCGGGAAGCGACCCATGAGATCCCCGGATAATCTGGCAGTAAATACGGTCGTCGGAGTATCCGAATCACGTACGTACCAAGTACTACGTTCTACCGATTTACGAGACAAGGTCGACTCCTAGCAAAGCACCAAGTCTTCCCAGGTTCTCCAGACATATTCATCAAAGAATATCTAGATCTGTATCAAGCGTAGTATACAATGTATTGTGCATATTGGCCCAGTATCGGATAATCACGTGCTAGGGCTGGGGCTGGATAAGTGTCTGCCCCGTCCGAAACACATATCGGATGTCTGGTAACTAGTCTCTATAATCGGATATTCATGACCTGGTCATAATATCACGATTGGATGCGCATCACTTTTAAGAGCACTAATACCGTATCCTGCGTGACATCATCTCCATTATGACTGGAGTGACACTTCCATCTCGACATCACATCCAATACACTACGATTCCTGATAAACCCAGAAGAGGTGAACACAGAACCAGTTAAGATCCCCCACCACCAAAACCAAAGTTTACCGATTGTCGTAAGTATTAGCGATGTAAGTCTCAGGTTAAGACTATACACACCTACCTTGATTTCGGCCTCCCATAGACACCTAGTCATAATACCAATGGGATTCCGAAGGGTCTATCCAGAGCGAAGCTGTTTCCCGTACCATCGGTGAAACACGACCTCCTATCGCACTTGCACAAGTATCCAATACTTATATATATGAGAACTATGCTGTTGTGCCCTCACAACGCGCACAAGTGCAATACTAGCCTATTCCGCATTATCGATGTCCAGTCTCGATAATACTACGGCTAGGGATATTTAATGATTAATCCTTCGTGGACTGATACTGTCTCATATCATCTCAATCCAGGAACTAATCATAGGGACCTCTCTTCATTTATATATCTAAGGTGATCTAATCACAAATGACGAGAGTGCAATTTCCTTGTTACATAGTTAATTTGCTACAAACAACACAATGATCTGTGCAAATAGTGACGCTATGGGTCATTTTGTCCAACAATCTCCCACTTGGCACATTGCGAGTCACTCAAGTGTCCTACACCTGAACTATGTACGGTTCGCTCAAATTGCTGAGGAAAGGTTTTCGTCAGCGGATTTGTTCGATTATCGTTTGACGCGATTTATACGATCATCACATCGCCACGATGTATGATCCGAACGAATCAGATGATATAGAAGTATATTATCTGGATCGTCGATGAGACCTTTAATTCCTTAGCCTGTGCTGACGCCTAGCTCAGCTGCTAACAGAACTATATCTAATCTAATTAGATTTATTCTTGATCCAAATGGCTTCTATTGCTGCCTCAGCTGCAGCAATAATCCGCATTTGTTGTTTATTCGGCAACAGTTATCTTGCTTGGAAGATTTCCAGCTCACTGTCCTGTTATTCAAACTTTATAGTACCGCAGTATTTACTGTTTGGAAACTTGCAGCAGTGATCCCAGTCACTTCAAGTTCTCCTTCTCCATAGTTTAAGATAGCATCTTTAGTTCTCTGAGATACTAACAGATGTTCTTAACTTCAATCCAGTGACTGTCACTTGGATTGACCTGATTGTGACTCCATATGCTTGAAGCGTATGAGACACCAATACAAGTACATTTTAAATGTACAATTTCCAGAGAGTGTTAACAACTCCAAATCTATCCCAGTAGATCTTTATTCCTCTAATAAAGGTTGTTATCTCCCAGAATTCTACGGAGAATTTCTATTGAAAGCCAAGCTTTCAACAATAGCTTTATGGGAATTTTCACTGTCAGTGCGCTCTCCCACTAACCTCCTTATATACACAAGAATTATTTCGTTTTGAGTCAAATCATAAACCATTATGATTATTTCAAAACGACAGTTCCAAGAACCTTATGCTTGCATCAATCCAAACATGGATTGAATAACCAAACCCGCAACCTTGTTTGTCGGTTACAAAATCGTCAGGATGTTGTAAACATCCTCCAAAAGGTTTCCTTTCAGGAAAGCGATTTTGATTTGTAACTGACATTTCATAAATGAAATATACAGTTATCAACAAGCATCTTCAAAATGGATTTACCATGGCAACAGGTAAAAGGTTGAACCGTTATTAACATAATGTTGATAACGATACCTTTCCGTCAAAACCTTAGGTTTGCACGTTGGTATGTTGCCTTCCATGTATGTCTTCCTTGAAGACGTTTAATGTACCATAGGCACAACGCCTTGTGGTACAACAACTAGTATCCAAACATAGTTGTTATACATGGAATCCATTTCGGACTCATGGCACTTTGCCATAACAGGGAGTCGATACCTCGTATCACTTCCTCGTAACGTAGTCGGATGGTACACCACCATAAGATTGACATCTTTATGAGGTTAGATCAGAAACCCATACCCTAGGTTGTTTTCTGACTCTATCCGATCTACTAGTTTCTTGTGTATTTGAAGATTAATGGTATAGATTCATCATAGATGAACTATTTGTGTTCCATTAAGGACTTCGTGCCTTGAACAGTATTACTCCCGATTTTCATCGAGTATCACTATCCTCCCACTGACCACTGCATATCGGTATTCCTCTCAGGAAAACCGCATGGTGAGCAACAATTATATTGTTCTCATGTGGGATTTATAAGTATTATACTTAAGGTTTCCCTTAAGATAACATTATTGGCACTTATCCATTTGGGTCCTTAGTTTGGTATCATCCAAACGCTATGCCTGGCATACCCAAATTATCAGGAATGAGAACCTCGTTTCTTCCCTGTTCATATCCTATATGATATCTGTCAAACAGATTTATATGGAACCTTATTCTAAATAAGTTTTGCACTGTTAATACATATCCTGTAGAAGGAAATTGTAGCTCAGAGCGACTCGTGATAAACCTTATCATGTCCAACAAAATTCGGTTTTTGGTTCGGACACACCGTCTAACTGACGTGTCTCGAGAGGAGTCCTCATCTGAAAGAATACCATACTCTTTCATGTACGTATGAAACTTACTGCTTAAGTATTTTCCATTACGGTATTACCGTGGCGGAATAATACTATAGCCGATCTGTTTGTCTATTTCGTGTCGAAACTCTAAAAGTTTCCGATTTGTGTTCTTCAAAAGAAACACATAACCACAACGTGATGTCACATCCGTTAAGGTCACGAAATATTCATGTTAACATCTAGCCTAGCTAGATATGGGCCCACTTACTTCACCATGAATAGGGCTAACAGATCGGTGGCCCTTTTACTATTACCAAGTAAATAGTATTTTAGGTATTTAACCTAATAAACTAGATTCGTAGACCTTATTTGAATAGTCAAATCAGTCCTAGTACCCACTCTTCAAAAGTGTGGATATACGAGTCTGTTTAATTGTGTCCTAGACAACAATGCCACAAATAAGTCTCCATTGATCAAATCAATTTGAGCTATTTATTTGTCATTTTATATGTTTGAGATTTTATTTATATTCAAAATATAAATTCTGTTATTTACATCCAATGTATTTATCTCAGTATCATCTTTATATATTGAAACACTTTAGTGTTCTAGAATATAAAGGTTTTATCCGCAATGGATTAAACACTGATATAGAGATAATGTCTCTAGATAAACTAGTTACATTATAACATTTCCTAATTTAAGTACATACCCAAAGGCAGTTCCTAAACTTAGGTATCTACGGTCGAAACAGCGACTTTCGTCCCGTTTCCAATTCGCAGAGAAATCTCGGCTTGAAGCCAGTATCCAGCTCACAGCGGATTCTGAACGTCAATACATATATTTTATGTACCACACTAAGTATTTAAAATCCAATTTTAATACTAGTAGTGAACATAACTTTGACAAATATTTTAAAGTTAGAGCCTCGCCCTTTCTTTAATTCCTTCGTGTCTTCCATATCCAAATGGTAGTCACTTTGGGATATGTCAATTATCTTTTCAATATTTCACAAACCACTTGGGTTTTAGAATATCGAAATGATGTGCACCTTGTGCTACATGCCCAATTGCAAACTTTGACTTTTCTCCACTAGAATAGTCAATTAATTCTCCAAGATTTATTAATTGCAATTTTAAATACTTTTAAATCTAAAGATAGATTTATTATAAGTATATTAATTAAGCACTAAAGTCATCATCACATAAATCTTCCAAAGACTTTATGCTCTACTATTTGCTTAATTAGGGCTTAGTCTTAATAGTTATTTTATCAAATAAATTAACCTATTATTAATTCCCAATTGAAAATTAAATCATTTAAAACATTTAATCCAAGGATTATATATTTTAAATATTCAACTTTTCAATTCCTTCTTGATTTCAATAGTCCAACTATTTAATCAATTATAAGGTACTATTTATTATAATGATTACAATAATCCAATTATTTAATCACTATAATTTTAATATTGATTACTATAATCCCATTATAAAATCAACTATCATTTATTCATTATATTGATTACTATAATCCAATTATAAAATCAACTATCATTTTATTTCAATTATATTGATTACTATAATCCAATTATAAAATCAACTATATTTTGAATGAGTTTGTATATAGTCCAACTATATATATTTTTAAAACAACATAAAATATTAGTCCGACTAATACTTTAATTAATATGACGAGTAAAATATAAATGAGCGTGTTTAGCGAGTAATTGAACGAATGTTGCAAATTCAATACTTGCCTCCCACTATTTTTCGTCGAGCCTCTAACCCTCTGTGGAGTACTCGGGAAACCGTGTTTCCTAGTGGGCTAGGATCCTGTTAATAACATACAACCTTGACTTTGGCCAACAAGCTGTATGCTATTTAACTAGGTAGATCTCACAGATCAATTGGATCCATCCAATCCTAGATCCGGTTAGGTGGACATCCAAGTCCTAAACATATTATTATGCCAATGTATCTAATACATTTCCTAACCATTATCCTCCGAATCATCTAGGCCTTGGCTTTGGCACAACAAACCTAATGATTCCAGTTAAGCGGGACCCATTGACAAGGAAAGTTTCGTAATCAATGTCTTTGGACAAGAAGTGATCTGACTTTGGCCAACAAATCACAACTTGGACAAGACACCGATATGGAACAAAACTCTCATGATTCAATACATCCAATTGACAAGGTCTTGACTTTGGCCAACCAACCAATGCCAACTTCTCTTGAACAAGAATCATTCAATGGAAGGATAATCGCTTAATATAGAACGAGGGTTTTTCGCGTGCAAATTGGCTACCAATTTAATTTATCTTTGTTAGGTCTCATCATCATACACCCAAAAAACATGCATTCTAAATACATAATAAGCGAGTATGAAATAAAATAATAATGATATGCGGATGGATACTTAACACATTGATCCTAGATCAAATCTCTCCCTTTCTCACTCAAGCTAGCACTTGTACTACTTCTACCCGTTACACTACACTTCTAAAGAAACCTCATATACATAGAGGGGAATAGGTGAGAAGAGAATACAAAGAGAAAGAAGGTGATAAGGCTGGACACGCAGGTCCAATTTAATAAAATCGAATTTATTACAACAATTTCTAAAATTGCCCACCCGACTAATATCCATCCGATATACATTATTCATTCAACACAACCACGTATTCACACACATAAGCATGCTATCAATCAATCTAATCAATTAATTAATCTGATAATTAAGTGATCATCCAATGTTCAAACAACGATTTGATTTTGTTCGAGTCAAACTCGTTTTTGCGAATAAGTACTCAAAGTACGAATTCATGAATTAAATTAAACTACATCATTAAATCAATTTAACATGTATTTAATACTAATTCATTATTCAATTCCAAATTAAATATTACACTTTATTTAATAAACCTTTACGATTTAAATTAAATTCCAAATTCAATCGCGTCGGGACTCAAAGTCCGATTAACGTCCAACGTCAATTTAATTTAAGTCTAATGGGCTTCAATTAATTTCTTAGGCATGGGCTTCGGCAACCAAAGCCCAATAGTGGAATCACCCAAAATGCCTTAGAAATCAATTTCGCCCCATTAGGCCCAATTAAACATTAAAGGTTCATTAGTCGCAATTGGGCTTTATGGTTAAGTTTTGGGCCCAATTGGATCCAATCCACTTGGCCTAAACCAAACTTGATAAATCAAGCCCAAAAGGCCCAATTACAACTTTAAATTCTAATTTCCAAAATTAGGCCCAATTAATTAAATCCAAAAATCCAATTTTCACAATTTAATTACCAAAAGTGCATTATATGATTAATCGACTAAATCAATATTTCCGAACACCCAATTAGTCCAATTAATCATACTTAATTCATTATTACATGTCAAACACACATAATGAAAAATCAAACCCATTTACATGCTTGCTAAGTCTCGGCCAAGGGAGTTATTTTCATGTCCAATTCGGTTTCAATCCAATTAATCCGCAATCGACATTAAATAACATATCCCGAATGATTTTCAATACATCCATTATCAAAATCAAAAATTTCCAAGACACTAGGGCATATCCAATTCGGCCAACATGGAATTTAGGGTTTTTGTTCAATTCAAAGTACAATCCAATTGACATTAAATTAACATCATCCTACATGATTTTAACTCATCCAATGAATTAAAATCAACAAAATTCCAATGATTCAAAATCAATTTTGCATTCGGCCAAGGCATAATTTGGGGAAAATAATTCCAAATCATTTTCATCAAATTAGTCCAACCAAAATGAATTTAAACATGTTATAAGCATACTCAAACAAACAATTCATTCAAATCATGCTCAACAAACATTTACCCAAATTTTAAACCCTACAAATTTCATGCTTGCAACTTAGCTCGATGCCATTGTTGGTTTTTCTATAGGTCCCAAGATCAAACAAGACATGAATTAATGTGTGAACACATCAACGGAGGTAGCGGAATACTCACATTGATCGGTAGAGTCGATTTGGAGACGATTCAAGCCCAAAAACGCACTGCCTTCACGCCCACTGCATGCAGTCCACTGCCCTGCAAAACAGAAATTGGGTGAAGAACGGAGCTCCAATCTTCGTCGGATGGATCCCGTCTCATGGGGGAACCTCCCTACCACCTTCGCAAGACTCGTAGTGTGCTAGCACTTGATTTCTCACCATGAAAACCCCTCTTGGCTTCCCTTTGTTCACGCCATTTCTGGTTCCAAACCAGTGAAGAATTTCTTCATTTGGGCGTGAGAGAAGAGAGAAATTTTGAGAGAAGAAAATTGTATTAAGTTATAAAATGATTTACCAAAATCAATTTATATTTATGCCATAATTTATTAAATTAATAATAATTTATGACACAAAACATGCAATAGCTTAGAGTGTCAAACACTCAATTTCCATGCAATAACATTGAGTGCAATGTACACAATCTACATGCAAAGCATTAGAATGTCATAAGCATAATATGACATGTGTCATGTGGCCCCACACGTTTCCAAATGAAAGTGGGCCCACGTGCACTCACGCGTTCGGGTTCGATTTTTGAAATACCGAGCTTACGTCGCGACGTTAATTCAATCGAATTTAAATAAATAATTATGCCTGGCGAAATTATTATTTACGTCGCTAACGAATTAATTCTGAAATTAACTCGTTTGCCCGAATTAAAATCTAATTTTAATTCCGCGTCGAAATCTAATTTCGTTTAATATATCGAATATATTAATTCATCGATTAATTCCAAATTAATCGTTCTCTCTCTTAGACGACATTTTATCCCGATAAAATATCTCCGTTATTAATCCTAGATTAATTTTCTCTCTCTTCTATTATAATCCCAGATTATTCAAGAGTGCGAGTTGTGCGTCATCGGTGGATTATCGGGAAGCGACCCATGAGATCCCCGGATAATCTGGCAGTAAATACGGTCGTCGGAGTATCCGAATCACGTACGTACCAAGTACTACGTTCTACCGATTTACGAGACAAGGTCGACTCCTAGCAAAGCACCAAGTCTTCCCAGGTTCTCCGGACATATTCATCAAAGAATATCTAGATCTGTATCAAGCGTAGTATACAATGTATTGTGCATATTGGCCCAGTATCGGATAATCACGTGCTAGGGCTGGGGCTGGATAAGTGTCTGCCCCGTCCGAAACACATATCGGATGTCTGGTAACTAGTCTCTATAATCGGATATTCATATGACCTGGTCATAATATCACGATTGGATGCGCATCACTTTAAGAGCACTAATACCGTATCCTGCGTGACATCATCTCCATTATGACTGGAGTGACACTTCCATCTCGACATCACATCCAATACACTACGATTCCTGATAAACCCAGAAGAGGTGAAACAGAACCAGTTAAGATCCCCCACCACCAAAACCAAAGTTTCCGATTGTCGTAAGTATTAGCGATGTAAGTCTCAGGTTAAGACTATACACACCTACCTTGATTTCGGCCTCCCATAGACACCTAGTCATAATACCAATGGGATTCCGAAGGGTCTATCCAGAGCGAAGCTGTTTCCCGTACCATCGGTGAAACACGACCTCCTATCGCACTTGCACAAGTATCCAATACTTATATATATGAGAACTATGCCGTTGTGCCCTCACAACGCGCACAAGTGCAATACTAGCCTATTCCGCATTATCGATGTCCAGTCTCGATAATACTACGGCTAGGGATATTTAATGATTAATCCTTCGTGGACTGATACTGTCTCATATCATCTCAATCCAGGACTAATCATAGGGACCTCTCTTCATTATATATCTAAGGTGATCTAATCACAAATGACGAGAGTGCAATTTCCTTGTTACATAGTTAATTTGCTACAACAACAAGATCTGTGCAAATAGTGACGCTATGGGTCATTTTGTCCAACAGCTCCAAGCTTAAGTGTGCATTCCATGCCCATGGTTGGGTTTTTCCCTATCACCTTTGGATACTCCTAAAATGTGCTAGCACTTGTGAAAATTTGCCACAAATCTTCACAAAGCTTCTTGCATCTCTCAGCTTTGACGGAGAAAGAGAGAAGAAATTCTTTTGGCCCTCAGCCGAAACTAGTAGTGAAAGAGAGGAAGAGAAAATGAGTGGTTTGTGTATTTGGTTTTCCAAAAACTATACCAAAATTCAAATTCATAAGTACAAGGCATTTAAGCCTTCCAACCACTCCCATCAATCACAAATGACTAACATTACATCACTCAAAGTGACAAGACATCCTCACTTGAATGACTAATGATTCGACAC
Source organism: Zanthoxylum bungeanum (assembly GCA_019454045.1). Classification (NCBI taxonomy): domain Eukaryota; kingdom Viridiplantae; phylum Streptophyta; class Magnoliopsida; order Sapindales; family Rutaceae; genus Zanthoxylum; species Zanthoxylum bungeanum. The sequence goes on from SKCR01046811.1 coordinate 13,681, forward strand.
TTGATGTGACTTGTGGGCCGCAAGTTAAATTGAAATGCGAGTGGGCCCGCAAACACTCGGCTCGGGTTTCGCAAATCCAAATTAACAAATTTTCCGTTGCGACGTAATTAAATGATTTAATTAAATAATAATGCCTAGAAATTACTATTCACGTCGCTAACGAAATAATTCTAATTAACTCGTTCGCCCGAATTAAATCTATTTTTAATTCCGCGTCGAAATCTAATTTCGTATAATATATCGAATATATTATTTATCGATTAATTCCAAATTAATCGTTCTCTCTCTTTAAATAATATTATTCCCAGATAAAATATCTCTGTAATTAATGAAAGATTAATTTTCTCTCTCTATTAATTAATCTAGATTAATAATGTGCGAGTCATACGTCATTGTGAATCTTCGGGAAGCGACCTATGAGATCCCCGGATATGTTGGCAGTAAATTCGGTCGTCGGACTATCCGAACACGTACGTAACTAGTACTACGTTTTATACCGATTTACAAGACATGGTTAGCTTCTAGCAAAGCATCGTGCCTACCCAATTCTCCAGAAATATTCTCAAAGGAATATGTAATCTTTATCAGGCGTCATATACGTAGTATTGCGTATTGCGATCTAGAATCGGATGTCACATGCTAGGCTTGGGGCTGGAATTGTGTCTGCCCTGTACGAAGCACATATCGGATCTCTGGTAACTAGTCTCTATAATTGGATAAACATGACCTAGTCATAATATCCCGATAGCTGCAGCATAAAAGACCACCAGTTTCGTATCCTACGTGATCACATCATCTCCACTATGACTGAGTGATATACTCTGTCTTGACATCACAACCCAATACACTATGATTCTCATATACCCAGAAGAGGCGTACACAGAACCTGTTAAAGCCCTGGACGACCAAAAAAGTATATTGATTGTCGCAAGTATTAGCAGTGCAAGTCCTCAGGTTAATGTTGGAGTTTCTACGGTCCCGAGGATCGATTAAAAGCATAAAACAGAAAGTGAATACAACGAGGAAGTCGCGAATACTTACATCGAGCGTTGAGACGATGCGGTGAGACAAAAACTTTCTGCCATCCTCCATGAAGCTCGGCAGTGAGCAATTTTTTATCTTCAAAAATCGGCAATGGATCATCCTTGAAGCTCCAAGCTTTGTCATGGTGATTCCATGCTCACAAGTGTGGTTCCTATCACCTTCGCAAGACCTTTTTGTGTGCTAGCCAAAAAGTCAAGCCATTAAGGCTCCAACCACTCACATCACTATTTACATCAATCAATCAATCAAGTGACAAGTAGTCACATCACTCAAAGTGACTAATGATTTGAAACTTGATGCGACTAGTGATTTGACGCTTGATGTGACTTGCGTGCCGCACTCGAATTTGAAATGGGAATACACTCGAAAACATTCCCGGGCTCGAGTTCACTAATTCCAAATTAACGAATTTTTCGTTGCGACGTAATTAATTAACTATGCCTAGTAAAATCACTATTCACGTCGCTAATGAATTAATTTTAAATTAACTCGTTCTCCCGAATTAAAATATAATTTTAATTCCGCGTTGAAATCCAATTTCGTTTAATATATCGAATATATTAATTTATTGATTAATTCCAAATTAATCGTTATCTCTCTTTTAATGATATTTTATCTCAGATAAAATATCTCCGTAATTAATCCCAGATTAATTTTCTCTCTCATCTAATTAATCCCAGATTAATAAAGTGTGAGTCATATGTCATCGGTGAATCTTCGGGAAGCGACCCATGAGATTCATGGATATGTTGGCAGTAAATCCGGTCTCCAAACACGTAAGTACCTAGTACTAAGTTTATACCGATTTACAAGACAAGGTTGGATTCTAGCAAAGCGTCATGCCTACCTAATTCTCCAGAAATATCCTTACAGGAATATGTGATCTATATCAGGCGTATTATACGTAGTATTGCGTATTTCGATCCAGTATCGAATGTCACGTGCTAGGCCTGGGGCTGGATTTGTGTCTGCCCCATACGAAGCACATATCGGATCTCTAGTAACTAGTCATTATATCAGACAAACATGACATAGTCATTTTTCTCCCGATAACTGCAGTACATAAGAGAACCAGTTTCGTATCCTACATGACCATCATCTCCACTATGACTGGAGTGATACTCCGTCTTGACATCACACCGACACACTACGATTCTCAATATACCCAGCAGAGGCATACACAGAACCTGTTAAAGCCCTGGACGACCAAAATCAAAGTATATTGATTGTCGTAAGTATTAGCGGTGCAAGACTCAGGTTAAGACCAAATACACCTACCCTGATTTCGGACTTCTATAGACACATAGTCATACTACCAATGGAATTCCGAGGGTGTCTTTCTAGAGCAAAGCTATTTCCCGTACCATCGGTAAAACACAACCTCATATGACAGTTGCATGAGTATCCTATACGCAAATATATGAGAACTATATCGTTATGCTCTCACAACGCGCACAAGTGTAATACTAGTCTTTTACGCATTATCGATCTCCAATCTCGATAATACTCTGACTAGGATATTTAATGATTATACCTTCGTGCATTGATACTGTCTCATATCATTCTCAATCCATGCATTAATCATAAGGACCTCCTATCATTTATACATCTTGGTGATCTATTCACAAATGATAAGAGGCAATCCCATTTGTCACATGTTAATTGTACAACAACACCATGATCTATACACAAATAGTGATTTTATGGGTCATAATTGTCCAACAATCTCCCACTTGGCCTATAGCCAGTCACTCGAGTGTCTGACACCCGAACTATGTACGGTTGGCTCAAATTACTGAGAAAGATTTTTGTCAGCAGATTTGCATGATTATCATCTGATACGATTTATTCGATCATCACATCTCCACGATTTTGATCCGAACGAATCAGATGAATAGTCGAAGTATGTTCTCTGGATTGTTGATGAGACCGTTTAATTCTTTAGCCTATGCTGAAGCCTAGCTTAGCTGCTAACAGAACTATATCTAATCTAATTAGATTTGTTATCGACCCAAATGGCTTCTATTGCTGCCTCAGCTGCAGCAATAACCCGCATTTTGTTGTTTATTAGATAACAATATCTTGCTTGGAAGATTTCCAGCTGTTCCGTTATTCAAACTGAATAGTACCGTTTGAGACTTATAGTGGTTTTTTATCGATTTAGGAAACTTACAGTAGTGATCCCAGTCACTTCAATTTTTCCATGTCCATAGTAATGACAGCATCCTTAGTTCTCCAAAAACTAACGGATGTTCTTAATATCAATCCAGTGACTATCACTGGATTGGCCTGTTTATGAATTCATATGCTCAAATCGTATGAGACAGCAGGTCGCGTACATTTTTCAATGTACGAGTTCTCAGAGATTTTTCTCGAAAGCCAAGCTTTCATCTCCCGATTGTTTAATGGGAATCATTTCCAAGAAATGATATATCATCGTTATTTATAGGACAGCCACTGTCAGTGCCTCCCACTAACCTCCTATATACATAAAAATCATTTCGTTTTGAATTAATCATAAACTATTATGATTACATCGAGACGATAATTCCAAGAACTTAATGCGTGCTTTAATCCAAACATGGATCAAATAACCTGCAAACCTTGTTTGCTGGTTTTGATACGACAAAACCGACAGGATGTTTTAAACATCCTCCAAAAGGTTTCCTTTTCAGGAAAGCAATTTTCCCGTTCAGCTGACATATTTCATAAATGAAACATGCAGCTTTAGCAAGCATTATTCAAATGGATTTACCGTGGCAACATGTAAAAGGTTTCATTGTGATCGAAACAATGTTGATAACGATACCTTTCCGCTAAAACCCTAGCTTTATACGTTGGTATGTTGCCATCCATATATGTCTTCCTTGAAGACTTATAAAGTACCAATAGGCACAATGCCTTGCGGTACATCAACTAGTTTCCAAACTTGGTTGATATACAAGGAATCCATTTCGGATTTAATGGCACTTTGCCATAATAGGGAGTCGATACCTTGTATCACTTCCTCATACATAGTGTGTTCGTATTCCTCAATAAGATTGACATCTTTATGAGGTGAGATCAGAAAACCCATACCCCAGGTTGTTTTCTGACTCTCTCCGACTTACGCGATTCTTGTGTATTCGAAGATTACTGGTATAGTTTCATTTTTGATGAACTATTTATGTTCCATTAAGGAATCGGTGCCTGGAATAGTATTACACCGATTTTTATCGAGTTGTACTATCCTCCCACTTACCACTGCATATCGGTATTCCTCTTAGGAAAACCCCTTGGTGAGCAACAATAAAATTGTTCTCTTTGTGAGATGTATAAGTACTATACTTATGGTATCCCTAGGATAACCTACATTTGGCACTTATCCGATTTGGGTTTTAGTTTGGTATCATCCAAACATATGCCTAGCATTCCCAAATCATCAGGAATGAGAAAACCCAGTTTCTTTCTGTTTTATATATAATATGAAATATGTCAAACAGATTTTATAGAACCTTATTCTAAATAAGTTCTGCCCTGTTTAATGCTTATCCGTGAAGGAAATGGTAGCTCAGAGCGACTCATGATTAACCTTATCATATCCAACAAAAATTCAGTTTATCCTATTTGGACACACTGTCAAATTGACTTGTTCCGGGAGGAGTCCTCATTGAAAGAATACTATACTCTTTCAAGTATTTTAGAAACTTATTTCTTAAGTATTTTCATCATGATCTAACCATGATGGTTAATACTTTAGCCGATCTTTTTGTCTACTTCGTGTCGAAACTGTAAAAGTTTCCGATTGTGTTTCAAAAGAAACACATAACGATAACGCGATGCCACATCCGTAAAGGTCACGAAATATTCATATCCACCTCTAGCCTAGCTAGACATGGGCCCACTTGCTTCACTATGAACTAGGGCTAACAGATCGGTGGCATTTGCACTTTTACCGAGTAAATAGTGTTATAGGCACTTTTGCCCAATAAACTAGATTCGTAGACTTTATTTGAATGGAATCAAATTTGTCCTAGTATCCACTCCTCAAAAGTGTGGATATACGAGTCTTGTCTAATTGTGTCCCAGACATCAATACCACAAATAAGTCTCATCTGATCAAATCAGTTTGAGCTATTTGTTTGTCATGTTACATGTTTGAGATTTATTTATATTCAAAATATAAATACTGTCATTCACATCTAATGTGTTTATCTCAATATCATCTTTATAAAATAAAACACTTTAGTGTTCTAGAATATAATGGTAAATCCGCAACGAATTATACACTGATATAGAGATAATGTTTCTAGTCAAACTAGTTACATTATAAAAGTTCCAAATTTAGGTACACACCCGAAGGGTAGTTCCTAAACTTAGGTATCTACGGTTGAAACAACGACTTTTGTCCCGTTTCTGATTCGCAGATTAATCTCAATTGAAGTAAGTATCATGCTCATAGCAGATTCTGAACACCAGCACATATATTTATGTATCACACTAAGTATTTAAAATCCAATTTTAATACTAGTAGTGAATATATTTATGACAAACATATTTGAAGTCAGAGCCTTGCCCGTATTCAATTCCTTCATGTTTGTTTTTTTCAAACGGCAGTCACGCTTCCGCGATCCCGTTTGCCACAATTTAGGCATATATTTTGGGATATGTCCTTTATCTTCCCAGAAGATTATAATGATTTTGCCTTTGCCCTTTTCCACATGACAGAAGCCTTTGGCCAAGCCTCGGGTTTTTAGAATAACGAAGTAAGGTGTGCCTTGCGCTTCTTGCCATATTGCAAACTTTGACTTTGTCTCCTTGAGAATAGTCATTAACTCTCCAAGAGTTAAGTATTGCAATTTAGTACTTCTTAGATCTAAAGATAGATCTTTGAAGATCCTTCAATTTCATTATCATACTTTAAGGATCTAATCCTTAGTTCTGATTAAAAAATTAAGGAGTGTATTCGGCAAGCTTAATGGATTAAGCACTAAAGTTATTGTAGGCCCTACTATCATTTTTGCACATAAGTCCCTATGATGAGTCTCATTTGGAGACACTACCTTTTAAGTCACGGAGGTCAAGGAAAACGGACATCGGAAGGGGAAGTTCAGAATAAACAAGGTTCACTGTTTTCGTTCGTGCTGCGTTCGTGTATGCGTTCGAACGGTAAACAGATTGCGGGCTTTCGTACCGCATTCGAGAAGGCCATTCGAACGGTGTCGGTAATTCTGGTTTGCTGCTATCCTCACACCCCAGCCCAATTAGCCCACCAAAGCTCATAAAACACATCCCAATTAATAAAACACATTTAAAACACATGGGAAATTAAATTAAATCTTAATTAGATATGTAATTGAATTAAATAAAATATTTAAACCATTTACCAATTAAATAAAACATAATATAATCATACCTAATTAAGACAAATCAAATATATTAACTTCCTAACTAAACAAATCACATACTAAATTAAAAAGATGTCATGTCTAATTAAAATCAATTATAACAAATTAAAGATATTGTATTCCTAATCTAAACCAAATTTGTCCCCCCTCATCTGACTTTCCTTCCTTGCTCAACACTAGATCAAATCCCGTCCTTGTGAGATAAGGTGAAGCCCTAGCCATTCTCTATATAAACAACCCCTAACCAAGACATGCACTCCCCTAGCTCATACACATAATATACACACAACTCACATAAATCACAAGATACAAAAGAAAATAACCCCAAGCCTTCACGTTAAAAGCACCTTCACAAACCGATCAGCCCTACACGTCCATAAGCCTCACAAATCTGCCCATGCCACACAGCCCTTCAATGCCATAAACACAACACAATTAACAAATTGCCTCACATTCGCCCCTTCAACACACTGCCCCCACTTCGTCAGTTACACAGCAGCCCTAAAACACACATAAAATAGCCCCCGAACCACACCATAACACCACCAAAAATCACACCCAAAACAGTCAGTGGAAACGCCAAAACATTGACCTGAACAGTGAGTGGAAAATACAGAGGAAATAGCAACAAAAAGGAGGCCAAACAGCAGCAAAAAATGGAGAACGACGACTCAAAACAGTAAGACAACGAACAAGAGCAGTGAACCAGTGAACCGGAAGAGTTGTGGAGCATCCACCCTTTCGACGATCGTGTACCGTACATCCGAGAGGTGATTTAAAAGGTTAGACCTGAGGGCACTTTTCTCATTAGTTTATATTTGTCTTTTGATTGTTTATTGAATTCTATTCACATGAGAGTCGTTTGTGGATGCATGTTGTGGCTTGAATGAAATGAAAAATATGTCGCCTCTTGTGGTATATAGGATGGAAACCCAGACATAAATTTCATAGCGATTCCGAATGGACGGTAGTATGATCTGTACTCGGGATAAACTCCATATACCACTTGAGTAAACGGCACACTCTTTTGTTTTATGTTGCTTCGGTTTATTTATTTTTTGTTATTTGAATTTTGCATGTTACTTTTGTATGCATGATTCAATCGGGTGCATGGGCTTAGTAATTCAGATTAACGGTCCCCTATTTGGAGGGGTTAAAATCCTTTACCACAATGCTTTGCCGCGCTGGTTGATGTGTGTTCGGTTGGATATAAGATATGTTCAATCGGATATACTAAGTGTGATATGATTGTCTTTATTTTTGTATGCATGATGTGATCGAGCGTATGGGCTTAGTAAAAGCGATGAAAGGTCCTCAAATTGAAGAGGTTAAAATCCTTTACCATGATGCTTTGCCGCGCCGATTAACGTATATTCGGTTGAATGTAAGATGTGTTCAATCGGGTACACGAAGTCTAAGGTTATTGTCTTTATTTTTTATATGCATTGAGGTAAGCGCATGGGCTTAGTAAGTGCGATGAAAGGTCCTCTAATTGAAGAGGTTAAAATCCTTTGCCACGATGCTTCGCCGCGCTTCGAATTTCGATATTTGCTTTTTATGTATGTATTGCGTCACATTTTGTGCATCAGGTCTGTTCCCGTTCGAACGCGTTATCGAACGCTATACGAACGTGAACCTTCTATTTCCCGTTCAAACGTGTTTTACAAACGCTACTCGAATGCGCATGCATTTTGTTTTATCAGGTCTGGATCCGTTCGAACGCATTATCAAACGCTACACGAACGCGAACCTTCTGTTTACCGTTCGAACTCGTTTACGAACGCTACACGAACGCGCACACATTGAACTAAGTCTGTCTCATCATATTTCATGCACAACTGCCTTTTGGGTGATCTCCCTTGCATTATGTAGCCAATCATATTATTTATTCCTGCATTTATCCATTCGATGTGTTCTTGGGATGATATTCAAGCATGATTAGGCAGTTAGCATGTTATTTGGTTAATATATTCATGAGATAGTACTCAAGCATGATTAGGTTGTTCTTAGTTTTCCCTATCATATGATTGAGAAATGTTTGTGAGATTGCCATGTGATGTTGCGTGTTGTGATGATTAATTTCATGCATGTGGATTTAGAAGCATGATACTCTTGGAAATAAGTGTTACTTCGGCCTGATTAAATTATTACACAAATCCTTTCATTACAAGTGACATAAGTAAGGGACTATTCCGAACCCAATGGTTGAGGTCTTCCCTTGCGAGGGGTGAGTGCGGCCTTAAATCTCATTTTCCCGGTTCACACCGGGTGGCGACTCCATTATTCTCCGGTTTAGTCCCCCGTGGCTATTCCGTACTCCTAACCGGGCCGCGAGCCTGGAACAGCATGCGTCATCCAGTTCCTTTGTCCCACAGTTATCATCACATAAATCTTCCAAAGATTATGCTCTACTTTTTGCTTAACTCCGGGCTTAGGCCTAATATGTTATTTTATCAAATAAAGTAACTTATTAGTTTCCAGGACCATCCTGAAATTTTATTCCCAATTTGAAAATTAAATCATTTAAATACATTTTCCCTAGGATTATGTTTTAAATGCTAATCTTTCAATTTTATCTTGATTTTAATAGTCCAACTATTTAATCAACGATTTCGGTACTAATCATTATAATGATTACTATAATCCAATTATATAATCAACTATAAATGAATTGTTTGAATACAGTCCAACTGTTAATTAAAACAATAATTAAATATTAGTCCAACTAATAATTAATTATTTGACGAATGATGTTTGTTTTGAGCGCGTATGGAAAGTAATTAAACGAATATTGCAAATTCAATTCTTGCCTCCCACTAATTTTCGGCGATCCTCTAACCCTCTGTCGAGTACTCAGGAAACCGTGTTTCCTAGTGGGCTAGGATCCCGTTAAAATACACAATCTTGACTTTGGCCAACAAATTGTATGATAATTAACTAGGTATATCTATAAGATCAATTGGATCCAATCCAATTCCTAGATCCAGTAGGGGGACATCCAAGTCTGAAACATATATCTTATATATGCCAATATATCCAATATATTGCCTAACCTTTTTCCTCTGAATCACTAAGCCTTGGCTTTGGCACAACAAACTTAGTGATCCCAGTTAAGCGGAACCCATTGACCATGGAAAGCTTCGTAATCAATGTCGATGGACAAGAAGTGGTCTTGACTTTGGCCAACAAACCACAACTTGGACAAGACACCGATATGGAACAAAGCTCTTGTGATTCAAACATATCCTCGACGGACAAAGGTCTTGACTTTGGCCAACAAACCAATGCCAGTCTTAGATCTTGAGTAAGAATCACTCATGGAAGGAAAAAAAAACGCCTAATATTTTGCGAGGGTTTTTCGCGTGCAAATTGGCAACCAAGTTTTATCTTTGTTAAGGTCTCATCATCATACACCCTTAAACATGCATTCTAAATACATAATAAAGCACGTATAAATAAGTAATAATGATATGTGGATGGATACTTAACCACATTTATTATCATAGATCAAATCTCTCTATTTCCTCTTTCCCGCTAGCACAAGTATTTACTTCTACCCGTTACATAACACTTCTAAAGAAACCTCATTTACATTGAGGGGAATAGGTGAGAAGATAAATACAAAGAGTATGGAGGTAATAGGCTGGACACGCGGGTCCAATTAATAAATTCTAAATTTATTACAACAATATCTAAAATTGCCCCACCCTTATAATATCCATCCGATATACACTATTCATGTATTGCAACCATGTATTCACACAAGCATGTTATCAATCAATCTAATCCAATTAATTAATCTGATAATTAATGACCATCCAATGTTCAAACAACGATTTGATTTTGCGCGAGTCAAACTCGTTTTGCTAATAAGTACTCAAAGTACAAATTCTTGAATTAAATTAAACTACAACATTAAATCCAATTTAATATGTATTTAATACTAATTCACTATTTAATTCCAAATTAAATATTACACTTTATTAATAAACCTTTACGACTTAAATTCCAAATTTAATCGTTACAGGTCTCAAAGCCCGATTAACGTCCAACGTTAATTTAATTAAAGTCCAATTGGCTTTTAATTAATTTCTTTAGGCGTGGACTTTTGGTCAACTCGGGTGAAACCCAATAACCAAAGTCCAATCAAGGAGTAACCCCATAAGCCTAGAAATCAATTTAGGCCTTTTAGGCCCAATTAAATATATTAAGGTCCATTAGTCGCATTTGGGCTTTATGGAAACGGTTTTGGGCCCAATTGGATCCAACCAATTTAGCCTAAACCTAACTTGGTACAACAAAGCCTAATAAGCCCAATTACAACTTTTAAAGCCCAAATCCAATTTAAGCCCATTTAATCAAATACAAAAAATTCCAAATTTCATATTTAATTAAACTAAATTGTGTGCCATAATTAATCACCCAAATTAACATTTCCAAAACATCAATTAGTATAATTAATCATGCTCATTAACAACAAAACATGTCCAACACATTTTATCAAAAATCAAACCCAATTTCATGCTATAATGCTCTCAGTAATTTGGGGTTATTTGTGTCCGATTCGGTTTCAATTCAATTAAATCCACAATCAACATTTCTCAATCGTTTCAAGTCATCCAATGATCAACAAGACAAAAAATACCAAGAATTAGGGCACATTGACATTCGGCCAAGCCATCAAAAATTGGGGAAAATTGTTCCAAACAAAATTTCATGAAATTGATCCAATCAATCTTCAATTAAACTACATTTAAGCATACTAAATCATCTAATTTCATTAAATCATGCTCAAATACAATTTACCCAATTTTAAGACCTAAATCAAATTTCATGCTTTTACTCCGCTCTGATACCATTGTTGGAGTTTCTACGGTCCCGAGGATCGATTATAAAGCATAAAACACAAAGTGAATACAACGAGGAAGTCGCAGAATACTTACATCGAGCGGTTGAGACGATGCGGTGAAGACAAAAAACTTTCTGCCCTCCTCCATGAAGCTCGGCAGTGAGCAATTTTTTATCTTCAAAAATCGGCGATGGATCATCCTTGAAGCTCCAAGCTTTGTCATGGTGATTCCATGATCACAAGTACGGTTCCCTATCACCATCGCAAGACCCTTTTGTGTGCTAGCACTCTTGATTTTGCCACAAAATCATCACTCATTTTTTCCTTGTGTTTCTCGGTGAAGAAAACAACCCACTTTGGGCGTGAGAGGGAGAGAGCATTTTGGCTCCAAACCGTGAACAAAAATGAGGAAAGAGAGAGATGATTTGGTTGGTATCAAAAAGTGTATTAGTAATTTGTTTTCAAAAAACAAATAATCAAATACAATTTTTCTTTTACAAAAAGTCAAGCCATTAAGGCTCCAACCACTCAGATCACTATTTACATCAATCAATCAATCAAGTGACAAGTAGTCACATCACTCAAAGTGACTAATGATTTGACGCTTGATGTGACTTGCGTGCCGCACTCGAATTCGAAATGCGAACGCGCTCGCAAACATTCCCGAGCTCGGGTTCGCTAATTCCAAATTAATGAATTTTCCGTTGCGACGTAATTAATTAATTATGCCTAGCAAAATCCCTATTCACGTCGTTAACGTATTATTTCTAAATTAACTCATTCACCCGAATTAAAATCTAATTTTAATTCCGCGTCGAATCTAATTTTATTTAATATATCGAATATATTAATTTTATCGATTAATTCCAAATTAATCGTTATCTCTCTTTTAATGATATTTTATCTCAGATAAAATATCTCTGTAATTAATCCCAGATTAATTTTTTCTCTAATCTAATTAATCCCAGATTAATAAAGTACGAGTCATACGTCATCGGTGAATCTTCGAGAAGCGACCCATGAGATCCCCAGATATGTTGGCAGTAAATCCGGTCGTCGGACTATCCGAACACGTAAGTACATAGAACTACGTTTATACCGATTTATAAGACAAGGTTGGCTTCTAGCAAAGCGCTATGCCTACCCAATTCTCCAAAAATATCCTTACAGGAATACGTGATCTATATCAGGCGTAGTATACGTAGTATTACGTATTTCAATCCAGTATCAAATGTCACGTGCTAGGCCTGGGACTGGATTTGGGTCTGCCCCATACGAAGCACATATCGGATCTCCGGTAACTAGTCTTTATATCAGATAAACATGACATAGTCATTTTATCCCGATGACTGTAGTACGTAAGAGAACCAGTTCCGTATCCTACATGACCATCATCTCCACTATGACTCGAGTGATACTTCCGTCTTGACATCACATCGAACACACTACGATTCTCAATATACCCAGCAGAGGCGTACACAGAACCTGTTAAAGCCTTGGACGACCAAAATCAAAGTATATTGATTGTCGTAAGTATTAGCGGTGCAAGTCTCAGGTTAAGACCAAATACACCTACCCTGATTTCAGACTTCTATAGACACATAGTCATACTACCAATGGAATTCCGAGGGGGTGTTTCCAGAGCGAAGCTGTTTCCCATACCATCGGTAAAACACAACCTCCTATTACAGTTGAATGAGTATCCTATACGCAAATATATGAGAACTATATCGTTATGCCCTCACAACGTGCACGAGTGTAATACTAGTCTTTTACGCATTATCGATGTCCAATCTTGATAATACTCTGACTATGGATATTTAATGATTATACCTTCGTGCATTGATATTGTCTCATATCATTCTCAATCGAGGCATTAATCATAATGACCTCCTATCATTTATACATTTTGGTGATCTAATCACAAATGATAAGAGGGCAATCTCATTTGTCACATAGTTAATTTGTACAACAACACCATGATCTGTACAAATAGTGACGCTATGGGTCATAATTTTCCAACAATCTCCCACTTGGCCTATAGCCAGTCACTCGAGTGTCTGACACCCGAACTATGTACGGTTGGCTCAAATTACTGAGAAAAGATTTTCGTCAGCAGATTTGCATGATTATCATCTGATGCGATTTATTCGATCATCACATCGCCACGATGTATGATCCGAACGAATCAGATGAATAGTCGAAGTATGTATCTGGATTGTTGATGAGACCATTAATTCTTTAGCCTGTGCTGAAGCCTAGCATAGCTGCTAACAAAATTATATCTAATCTAATTAGATTTGTTATTGACCCAAATGGCTTCTATTGCTGACTCAGCTGCAGCAATAACCCGCATTTGTTGTTTATTCGATAACAATATCTTGCTTGGAAGATTTACAGCTCACTGTTCCGTTATTCAAACTGTATAGTACTGTTTGCGACTTATAGTCATTTTTATCGATTTAGGAAACTTGCAGTAGTGATCCCAGTCACTTCAAGTTTTCCATCTCCATAGTAAATGACAGCATCCTTAGTTTTCCAAGAATCTAACGGATGTTCTTAATATCAATCCAGTGACTATCACTTGGATTGGCCTGTTTATGAATTCATATGCTCAAATCGTATGAGACACCAGGTCGCGTACATTTTTCAATGTACGAGTTCTCAGAGATTTTTCTCGAAAGCCAAGCTTTCGCCGATTGTTTTATGGGAATATCATTTCCAAGAAATGATATATCATCATTATTTATAGGACAGCCACTGTCAGTGCGCTCCCACTAACCTCCTATATACACAAGAATCATTTCGTTTTGAATTAAATCATAAACTATTATGATTACATCGAGACGATAATTCCAAGAACTTAATGTTTGCTTCAATCCAAACATGGATCAAATAACCTGCAAACCTTGTTTGGTAGTTTTTGATACGATAAAACCGACAGGATGTTTTAAACATCCTCCAAAAGGTTTCCTTTTCAGGAAAGAAATTTTCCCGTTCAGCTGACATATTTCATAAATGAAACATGCAGCTTTAGCAAGCATTATTCAAATGGATTTACCGTGGCAACATGTAAAAGGTTTCGTTGTGATCGAAACAATGCTGATAATGATACCTTTTCTGCTAAAAGCCTAGCATTATACGTTGGTATGTTTCCATCCATATATGTCTTCCTTGAAGATTTATAAAGTACCAATAGGCACAATGCCTTGCGGTACATCAACTAGTTTCCAAACTTGGTTGATATACAAGGAATCCATTTCGGATTTTATGGCACTTTGCCATAATAGGGTGTCGATACCTTGTATCACTTCCTCATACATAGTGAGTTCGTATTCCTCAATAAGATTGACATCTTTATGAGGTGAGATCAGAAAACCTATACCCCAGGTTGTTTTCTGACTCTCTTCGACTTACGCGGTTCTTATGTATTCGAAGATTACTGGTATAGTTTCATCTATGATGAACTATTTATGTTCCATTAAGGAATCGGTGCCTAGAATAGTATTACTCCGATTTTTATCGAGTTGTACTATCCTCCCACTTACCACTGCATATCGATATTCCTCTTAGGAAAACCGCATGGTGAGCAACAATAAAATAGTTCTCTTTGTGAGATGTATAAGTATTATACTTATGGTATCCCTAGGATAACCTACATTTGGCACTTATCCGATTTGGGTTTTAGTTTGGTATCATCCAAACATATGCCTAGCATTCCCAAATCATCAAGAATGAGAAAACCCAGTTTCTTTCCTGTTAATATCTAATATGAAATATGTCAAACAGATTTTTATGGACCTTATTCTAAATAAGTTCTGCACTGTTTAATGCTTATCTGTTGAAGGAAATGGTAGCTCAGAGCGACTCATTATTAACCTTATCATGTCCAACAAAATTCAGTTTATCCTATTTGGACACACTGTCAAATTACGTGTTCCAGGAGGAGTCCTCATTGAAAGAATACTATACTCTTTCAAGTATTTTAGAAACTTATTGCTTAAGTATTTTCATCATGATCTAACCATGATGGTTAATACTTTAGCCGATCTTTTTGTCTACTTCGTGTCGATACTGTAAAAGTTTCCGATTTGTGTTTCAAAAGAAACACATAACAATAACGCGATGCCACATCCGTAAAGGTCACGAAATATTCACATCCACCTCTAGCCTAGCTAGACATGGGCCCACTTGCTTCACTATGAACTGGGGCTAACAGATCAGTGGCATTTGCACTTTTACCCAGTAAATAGTGTTATAGGCACTTTGCCCAATAAACTAGATTCGTAGACTTTATTTGAATGGAATCAAATTTGTCCTAGTATCCACTCCTCAAAAGTATGGATATACGAGTCTTGTCTAATTGTGTCCCAGACATCAATACCACAAATAAGTCTCATCTGATCAAATCAGTTTGAGCTATTTGTTTGTCATGTTATATGTTTGAGATTTATTTATATTCAAAATATAAATACTGTCATTCACATCTAATGTGTTTATCTCAATATCATATTTATAAAATAAAACACTTTAGTGT
Organism: Zanthoxylum bungeanum; assembly: GCA_019454045.1. Taxonomy (NCBI): domain Eukaryota; kingdom Viridiplantae; phylum Streptophyta; class Magnoliopsida; order Sapindales; family Rutaceae; genus Zanthoxylum; species Zanthoxylum bungeanum. The sequence goes on from SKCR01046811.1 coordinate 29,498, forward strand.
TCTAGAATATAAAGGTAAATCAGCAACGAATTATACACTGATATAGAGATAATGTTTCTAGTTTCCAAATTTAGGTACACACCCGAAGGGTAGTTCCTAATCTTAGGTATCTACGGTTGAAATAGCGACATTCGTCTCGTTTCTTATTCACAGATTAATCTCAATTGAAGTCAGTATCCTGCTCATAGCAGATTCTGAACACCAACACATATATTTATGTATCACACTAAGTATTTAAAATCCAAGTTTAATACTAGTAGTGAACATATTTATGACAAACATATTTGAAGTCAGAGCCTTGCCCGTATTCAATTCCTTCATGTTTGTTTTTTTCAAACGGCAGTCACGCTTCCGCGATCCCGTTTGCCACAATTTAGGCATACATTTTGGGATATGTCCTTTATCTTCCCAGAATATTATAATGATTTTGCCTTTGCCCTTTTCCAGATTCCAGAAGCCTTTGGCCAAGCCTCGGGTTTTTAGAATAACGAAGTAAGGTGTGCCTTGCGCTTCTTGCCATATTGCAAACTTTGACTTTGTCTCCTTGAGAATAGTCATTAACTCTCCAAGAGTTAAGTATTGCAATTTAGTACTTCTTAGATCTAAAGATAGATCTTTGAAGATCCTTCAATTTCATTATCATACTTTAAGGATCTAATCCTTAGTTCTGATTAAAAAATTAAGGAGTGTATTCGGCAAGCTTAATGGATTAAGCACTAAAGTTATTGTAGGCACTGCATTTTTTGCACAAAAGTCCCTATGATGAGTCTCATTTGGAGACACTACCTTTTAAGTCACGGAGGTCACAGAAAACGGACATCGGAAGGGGAAGTTCAGAATATAAACAAGGTTCACTGTTTTCGTTCGTGCTGCGTTCGTGTATGCGTTCGAACGGCAAACAGATTACGGGCATTCGTACCGCGTTCGAGGAGGCGTTCAAACGGTGTCGGTAATTCTGGTTTTGCTGCTAGCCCCACACCCCAGCCCAATTAGCCCACCAAAGCCCATAAAACACATCCCAATTAATAAAACACATTTAAAACACATGGGAAATTAAATTAAATATTAATTAGATAATGTAATTGAATTAAATAAAATATTTAAACCATTTACCAATTAATAAAACATAATATAATCATACCTAATTAAGAAAAATCAAATATATTAACTTCCTAACTAAACAAATCACATACTAAATTAAAAAGATGTCATGCCTAATTAAAATCAAATATAAAAAATTAAAGATATTGTATTCCTAATCTAAACCAAATTTGTCCCCCCTCAATCTTTGACTTTCCTTGCTCAACACTAAATCAAATCCCTTCCTTGTGAGACAAGGTGAAGCCCTAGCCATTCTCTATATAAACAACCCATAACCAAGACATGCACTCCCCTAGCTCATACACATAATATACACACAACTCACACAAATAACAAGATACAAAAGAAAATAACCCCAAGCCTTCACGTTAAAAGCACCTTCACAAACCGATCAGCCCTACACGTCCATAAGCCTCACAAATCTGCCCATGCCACACAGCCCTTCAAAGCCATAAACACAACACAATTAACAAACTGCCTCACCTTCGCCCCTTCAACACACTGCCCCCACTTCGTCAGCCACACAGCAACCCTAAAACACATATAAAACAGCCCCCGAACCACACCATAACACCACCGAAAATCACACCCAAAACAGTCCGTGGAAACACCAAAACAGTGACCTGAACAGTGAGTGGAAAATACAGAGGAAATAGCAGAAAAACAGAGGCCAAACAGCAGCAAAAGATGGAGAACGACGACTCAAAACAGTGAGACAACGAACGAGAGCAGTGAACCAGTGAACCGGATCGTGTACCGTACATCCGAGAGGTGATTTAAAAGGTTAGACCTTAGGGCACTTTTCTCATTAGTTTATATTCGTCTTTTGATTGTTTATTGAATTCTATTCGCATGAGAGTCGTTTATGGATGCATGTTGTGGCTTGAATGAAATGGAAAATGTGTCACCTATTGTGGTATATAGGATGGAAACCCGGATATAAATTTCATAGCCGATTCCGAATGGACGATAGTATGATCTGTACTCGAGATACAACTCCACGTACCACTTGAGTAAACGGCACACTCTTTTGTTTTATGTTGTTTCGGTTTATTTATTTTTTGTTATTTGAATTCTACATGTTACTTTTGTATGCATGATTCAATCGAGTGCATGGGCTTAGTAAGTCGGATTAAAGGTACTATATTTGGAGGGGTTAAAATCCTTTACCACAATGCTTTGCCGCGCCGGTTGATGTGTTTTCGGTTGGATATAAGATATGTTCAATCGGATATACTAAGTGTGATATGATTGTCTTTATTTTTGTATGCATGATGTGATCGAGCGCATGGGCTTAGTAAGTGCGATGAAAGGTCCTCTAATTGAAGAGGTTAAAATCCTTTACCATGATGCTTTTCCGCGCCGATTAACGTATATTCGGTTTAATGTAAGATGTGTTCAATCGGGTACACGAAGTCTAAGGTTATTGTCTTTATTTTTTATATGCATTGAGATAAGCGCATGGGCTTAGTAAGTGCGATGAAAGGTCTTCTAATTGAAGAGGTTAAAATCCTTCGCCACGATGCTTCACCGCGCTTCGTATTTCGCTATTTGATTTTTATGTATGTATTGCGTCACATTTTGTGCATCAGGTCTGTTCCCGTTCGAACGCGTTATCGAACGCTATACGAACACGAACCTTCTGTTTCCCGTTGAACGTGTTTTACAAACGCTATTCGAACGCGCATGCATTTTGTTTCATCAGGTCTGGATCTGTTCGAATGCATTATCAAACACTACACGAACGCGAACCTTCTGTTTACCGTTCGAACACGTTTACGAACGCTACACGAACGCGCACACACTGAACTAAGTCTGTCTCATCATATTTCATGCATAACTGCCTTTTGGGTGATCTCTCATGCATTATGTAGCCAATCATATTATTTATTCCTGCATTTATCCATTCGATGTGTTCTTATGATGATATTCAAGCATGATTAGGCTGTTAGCATGTTATTTGGTTAATATATTCATGAGATAGTACTCAAGCATGATTAGGTTGTTCCTAGTTTTCCTATCATATGATTGAGAATGTTTGTGAGATTGCCATGTGATGTTGCATGTTGTGATGATTAATTTCATGCATGTAGATTTAGAAGCATGATACTCTTGGAAATAAGTGTTACTTAGGCCTGATTAAATTACTACACAAATCCTTTCATTACAAGTGACATAAGTAAGGGACCATTCTGAACCCAACGGTTGAGGTCTTCCCTTGCGAGGGGTGAGTGTGGCCTTAAATCTCATTTTCCCGGTTCACACCGGGTGACGACTCCATTATTCTCCGGTTTAGTCCCCCGTGGCTATTCCGTACTCCCAACCGGGCCGCGAGCCTGGAACAGCATGCGTCGTCCAGTTCATGTGTCTCATAGTTATCATCACATAAATCTTCCAAAGATTATGCTTACTTTTTGCTTAACTCCGGGCATAGGCCTAATATGTTATTTTATCAAATAAAGTAACTTATTAGTTTCCAGGACCATCCTGAAATTTTATTCCCAATTTGAAAATTAAATCATTTAAATACATTTTCCCTAGGATTATGTTTTAAATGCTAATCTTTCAATTTTATCTTGATTTTAATAGTCCAACTATTTAATCAACCATTTCGGTACTAATCATTATAATGATTACTATAATCCAATTATATAATCAACTATAAATGAATTGTTTTAATACAGTCCAACTGTTAATTAAAACAATAATTAAATATTAGTCCAACTAATAATTAATTATTTGACGAATGATGTCTGTTTTGAGCGCGTATGGCAAGTAATAAACGAATATTGCAAATTCAATTCTTGCCTCCCACTAATTTTCGGCGATCCTCTAACCCTCTGTCGAGTACTCAGAAAACCGTGTTTCCTAGTGGGCTAGGATCCCGTAATATCACACAATCTTGACTTTGGCCACAAATTGTATGATAATTAACTAGGTAGATCTCTAAGATCAATTGGATCCAATCCAATTCCTAGATCCAGTATAGGGGGACATCCAAGTCCGAAACATATATCTTATATATGCCAATATATCCAATATATTGCCTAACCTTTTTCCTCTGAATCAACTAAGCCTTGGCTTTGGCACAACAAACTTAGTGATCCCAGTTAAACGGAACCCTGACCATGGAAGCTTCATAATCAATGTCGATGGACAAGAAGTGGTCTTGACTTTGGCCAACAAACCACAACTTGGACAAGAAACCGATATGGAACAAAGCTCTTGTGATTCAAACACATCCTCGACGGACAAAGGTCTAGACTTTGGCAAACAAACCAATGCCAGTCTTAGATCTTGAGTAAGAATCACTCAATGGAAGGAAGGAAAAACGCCTAATATTTTGCGAAGTTTTTCGCGTGCAAATTGGCAACCACCATTTATTATCTTTGTTAAGGTCTCATCATCATACACCCTTAAACATGCATTCTAAAACACATAATAAGCGCGTTTAAATAAATAATAATGATATGCGGATAGATACTTAACACATTGATCCTAGATCAAATCTCTCTCTTTCTCTTTCCCGCTAGCACAAGTATTTACTTCTACCGTTACATAACACTTCTAAAGAAACCTCATTTACATTGAGGGGAATAGGTGAGAAGATAAATACAAAGAGTATGGAGGTAATAGGCTGGACACGCAGGGTCCAATTAATAAATTCTAAATTTATTACAACAATTTCTAAAATTACCACACCCATATAATATCCATCTGATATACACTATTCATGCATCGCAAACATGTATTCACACAAGCATGTTATCAATCAATCTAATCCAATTAATAATCTGATAATTAATGACCATCCAATGTTCAAACAATGATTTGATTTTGCGCGAGTCAAACTCGTTTTGCTAATAAGTACTTAAAGTACAAATTCTTGAATTAAATTAAACTACAACATTAAATCCAATTTAATATGTATTTATACTAATTCACTATTTAATTCCAAATTAAATATTACACTTTATTAATAAACCTTTACGACTTAAATTCCAAATTTAATCGTTACAGGTCTCAAAGCTCGATTAACGTCCAACGTTAATTTAATTAAAGTCCAATGGGCTTTTAATTAATTTCTTTAAGCGTGGACTTTTGGTCAACTCGGGTGAAACCCAATAACCAAAGTCCAATCAAGGAGTAACCCCATAAGCCTAGAAATCAATTTAGGCCCAATTAAATATATTAAGGTCCATTAGTCGCATTTGGACTTTATGGAAATGGTTTTGGGCCCAATTGGATCCAACAAATTTAGCCCAAACCTAACTTGGTACAATAAAGCCTAATAAGCCCAATTACAACTTTTAAAGCCCAAATCCAATTTAAGCCCATTTAATCAAACACAAAAAATTCCAAATTTCATATTTAATTAAACTAAAATGTGTGCCATAATTAATCACCCAAATTAACATTTCAAAACATCAATTAGTATAATTAATCATGCTCATTAACAACAAAACATGTCCAACACATTTTATCAAAAATCAAACCCAATTTCATGCTATAATGCTCTTAGTAATTTGGGGTTATTTGTGTCCGATTCGGTTTCAATTCAATTAAATCCACAATCGACATTAAATCAACATTTCCCAATCGTTTCAAGTCATCCAATGATCAACAAGACAAAAAATACCAAGAATTAGGGCACATTGACATTCCGCCAAGCCATCAAAAATTGGGGAAAATTGTTCCAAACAAAATTTCATGAAATTGATCCAATCAATCTTCAATTAAACTACATTTAAGCATACTAAATCATCCAATTTCATTAAATCATGCTCAAATACAATTTACCCAATTTTAAGCCCTAAATCAAATTTCAAGCTTTTACTCTGCTCTGATACCATTGTTGGAGTTTCTACGGTCCCGAGGATCGATTATAAAGCATAAAACACAAAGTGAATACAAGGAGGAAGTCGCGGAATACTTACATCGAGCGGTTGAGACGATGCGGTGAAGACAAAAAACTTTCTGCCCTCCTCCATGAAGCTCAGCAGTGAGCAATTTTTTATCTTCAAAAATCGGCAATGGATCATCCTTGAAGCTCCAAGCTTTGTCATGGTGATTCCATGATCACAAGTTCGGTTCCCTATCACCATCGCAAGACCCTTTTGTGTGCTAGCACTCTGATTTTGCCACAAAATCATCACTCATTTTCTCCTTGTGTTTCTCGGTGAACCAGTGAAGAAAACAACCCACTTTGGGCGTGAGAGGGAGAGAGCATTTTGGCTCCAAACCGTGAACAAAAATGATGAAAGAGAGAGATGATTTGGTTGGTAGCAAAAAGTGTATTAGTAATTTGTTTTCAAAAAACAAATAATCAAATACAATTTTCTTTTACCAAAAAGTCAAGCCATTAAGGCTCCAACCACTCAGATCACTATTTACATCAATCAAGTGACAAGTAGTCACATCACTCAAAGTGACTAATAATTGACGCTTGATGCGACTAGTGATTTGACGCTTGATGTGACTTGCGGTGCCGCACTCGAATTCGAATTGCGAATGCGCTCGCAAACTTTCCCGAGCTCGGGTTCGCTAATTCCAAATTAACGAATTTTCCGTTGCGACGTAATTAATTAATTATGCCTAGCAAAATCCCTATTCACGTCGCTAATGTATTATTTCTAAATTAACTCATTCGCCCGAATTAAAATCTAATTTTAATTCCGCGTCGAAATCCAATTTCGTTTAATATATCGAATATATTAATTTTATCGATTAATTCCAAATTAATCGTTATCTCTCTTTTAATGATATTTTATCCCAGATAAAATATCTCTGTAATAATCCAGATTAATTTTTTCTCTCATCTAATTAATCCCAGATTAATAAAGTGCGAGTCATACGTCATCGTGAATCTTCGAGAAGCGACCCATGAGATCCCCGGATATGTTGGCGGTAAATCCGGTCGTCAGACTATCCGAACACGTAAGTACATAGTACTACGTTTATACCGATTTACAAGACAAGGTTGGCTTCTAGCAAAGCGCTATGCCTACCCAATTCTCCAGAAATATCCTTACAGGAATATGTGATCTATATCAGGCGTAGTATACGTAGTATTGCATATTTCGGTCCAGTATCGGATGTCACGTGCTAGGCCTGGGGCTGGAATTGTGTCTGCCCCGTACGAAGCACATATCGGATCTTTGGTAACTAGTCTCTATATCAGATAAACATGACCTAGTCATTTTATCCCGATGACTGCAGTACATAAGAAAACCAGTTCCGTATCCTACGTGACCATCATCTCCACTATGACTGGAGTGATATGTCCGTCTTGACATCACACCCAACACACTACGATTCTCAATATACCCAGCAGAGGCGTACATAGAACTTGTTAAAGCCCTGGACGACCAAAACCAAAGTATATTGATTGTCGTAAGTATTAGTGTAGGCACTGCAATGTTGCATATAAGTCCCGATGATGAGTCTCGTATGGAGACGCTACCTCTTTTATTGTGAAAGCCGCGAGAAACGAACGTTGGAAGGGAAGAGTCAAGAATTGACACATTGTTGGATTTAATTCGCTGGAGTAGCTGCGGGTTCGCTTGTTGGACCACCGTTTTAAAACACATCCTTAGCCCAAGCCTATTAAATCAAATCCATAATTAAAACATTTAAAACACATGTCACAAATTAAATCAAATCAAATCAAATTTAAATAAATCACATGCATAAATCAAATTAAATCACCTTCCTAATTTAAATAAATCACATGCCTAAATTAAATAAATCTAAATAATTCACCTTCCTAATTAAATCAAATCATATCCCAAACTAAAAAGAATAAATCAAATTAAATCAAATCACTTCCCTAATTATAAGATTTCCGTATCACACAATAATTAAAAATATCTCCCAATTAATGCACAAATCATTCTCCTTCCGAAACAAGGATAACCCTCATCCCTTGGCCTATAAAAAGAACCCTTAACTCACACATTCAACCCTGGCGGAATCTCACAACAAACACACCAAAAACTCCCTAGCAACTCACGCCCAAAAGACCTCTCATTGCCGTGAAGAAGCATCCACCAAAAAACCCTTCACCCATTGACGCAAAATCCCCCGCACACACAAACCTTCACTGCCGCCAATCTCCTTCACACACTCACTCAAAGCCTATTCTCACTCACATTAATTGCACCCTCCACTCACATATTGCCTTTTGCCTTTTGCCCTTCCACACGTCCAGTAACCTTCACGTGAGCAGCAGACCAAGACCCTCAAAACGCCACTAGCACTCAACGCCTCAAATCCCTTGCTTCAGCACGTCAATAAAAGCCCACATAGAGCCACGTCAACTACCCTCAATACAGCTCACCGACGCAAACATTCAACCTTCAATCCACGGCATAAGCATACACTCACGCAGACCTGCTCCCCTTAACGCATCAGCCGTATATTGACCCCCATTACTAGTCCACATTGCCGCACATTAACCATCAAAAACTCCCCATTACACTGCCGAAAAACACCACCCCAAACTGCCGCATATCCCTCCACAAAAACTGCACAGTCCTTAGCCTTAAAACCGCATCAAATAGCAGCCCATTATCCCTCCAAACACGTCAAAACAGTCCCCTAAATTCCTAAAAATAGTGACCATAAAATACAACGAAAACAGCAGCGAAACGGAGTGAAAACAGCAGCCCGACAGCGAAACAGCGAGAAAAAACGTTGGATTAACGAACAAGAAAAGTTGAGGAAAATCAACCCTTCCGACGGCCATGTTGTTGAGTGAGGAACGGACAAACCCGAGTGCAGCGGAAACCCGCCCGAGATCAAATCGCGAGCGAATAAAATATATATATATATTTTATAATTTTCGTCAGTCCTAAAAAAATTGGGTTTTAAAATTTTTCCATCAACTTAAAATTTTCCTAATGCACCAAAAATATTTTCCATGCATTAAAATAATTACGATAAGCCAAATAAAATTTTTCAACACACTTTAATATGTTATCAACTCTTGACAAATTAATCTAAGCATCAAAATTATTTCCAACACTTGAAAATAATCCAAACATACTAAAATTAATTTTCCAACATTTGAAAAATTAATTCTAGCATACAAAATAATTTTCCAACATTTACAAAATTATTCCAAGCATATTACATAATTTCCAACTCTTGAAAATTACTCCAAGCATACAAAAATTTCTATATCAACTATATATCAATTTTCATACAGTTCAATGCTTCCAATTCCTCACTTACATGCTTCCAATTAATCCAACAAACCCACAACAATTTTTCTCAACAATAATCATCAACAAATCTAACAATCAATATACAAATTAATTTACTAACAAGCTTTCAACTCTTTGCCAATTTATTGAATCTTTGCCTCCAAGCTTTTCCAAATCCTCCAAGCTTTGAACTCCATCAAGATCCACCAAATTGAGCTCCTCAAGAACAATTTTGGTGATCAAAAGGTGGTTTGATCACTCAAGAATAGCAACCAACTTTTCCCAAAATTCAACTCTTGAACCATAGAAAAAATGAAGATCTCCAAGAACTTCAAGAACAAGAATCAACCTCTAATTCTTATGGATTATTCTATGCTCATGATATTATGTTTGGGTGATTTATGGTGAGAGATTGGTGAACAAAAACAAATAAAACGCAGCCCTCTTTCTTCTTTTGGACTCTCGGCAGAAGCAGTGAAGAGATGGGTTTTTATTTCTTTGTTTTAATTCGGCAGAGGATGAAAGTGAGCAAAACCAAAAACCAAACAACTTTTGTTTTTTTTTTTTTTTTTTGTCAACGGCAGTGGCTTGTAAGAATGAGCAAAAATTTTGTTTTTATTAAATTAAAATAATGAAAAACAAAAAACAAAACATTTAATAAACCATGGTAAGAAAGCATCTTTTATCTACACCACTTGTTTCAAAAAAATAACTCAACCACAGTTAAATTATCTCACCAACCAAGGTAACTAAATTGCAATTAAAAGATTTTAGTTACTTTAACTAAAACATTCAATTACATTAACTAAAGTTACTTTAATTAATTAAAACATTTATTTGTATAAACCAAGTAAGTAATTTTATATATTAATTTAACAATTAAATTAATTTCACAAAATAATTACTAATTTAATGTAAATCAAATTTACATTTATTATACAATAAAAATTATATCAACTCTTGATATAAAATTAATTAATTCAATTCATCTCATGAATTATCGGATTAAACAATTTAATCCTAAAAACCCAAAAAATACTTTGTCAATATTTGACGAAAGGTCGCCCTAGTGCTCAACGAGTAAACTCAATATAATGGAACTCTCTAGGCTCACGTTCGGTTGTTATTTATATATATACATATATATCTCATATACATGCATGTATACATATTTCATGAAGGCCTGTCCACCTACAAATCATGACTAAACAACACGACACGTCGAACCATACAAGTCGAGGTTAAAACGCTAATGTATAATCCCTTCGTCATTCGTCATTTTTGTTTCCAATTGAGTAAGGTTATAGTTATACTGTCAAAACCATATCTACTCAATATATGAAATTTTTCAATCCTTATATTCCATTAATAAATAATATAGCAAACCTCTTTGAATATTATTTATAATGTCAAAGAAATAATTTCTTCAACGAACTTTGGCCAAAAGATTTCCGGAATATATTCTAAAAATTTCTGGAAACAAAATCCAACCATATGGACTGACGAATCCTCATATTAACACACACTGATCTTCGTGAGCATCGGTCTATACCTAACAGTCATCCAGAGGCCAGACCATGAAAGGTCTCTGACATGCATGGTATCAGGCACAGAGGATCACTCACAAGACCACTGTGGTGTCTCAAGTCAAAGGACAACAATAAACTACTCAACTCGAAAAGATAACTATTGACAGTTTTAGGAATATCTATTAGACATTTTATGAGTTAATTCAACATTCATTGAAACTAATGAATATCTGCATTTCTATACGAACTTCCGCTAAGCTCACAGTCTGTTGAGAAACCATATGTCCATTACATATATAGACAATGCACTTAGTCTTACCAATATAATGACCGACCCATGTCATATATCTAGACTAGGAATAATTTATATTCGAGAGAATGCGTGATATTTCTCAACACCATTTGCAACTCTTGCAACATAACACCATATGTAGTAACTCTCGGGTCTTTACTAAATTCCGCTATAGGTTCGAGTGTAACTCGAAATCTCTAATTAGCGTAATCTAACCATTAGATTTACATTATATAAATAAAGTAGAGTTTTACCATATTAATAAAACTAATACCATGATAAAATAAATATTATATTGCCTAAATATCAAAATTCATACAAAAAGTGAATGGTGCTCGATCCCCCATTTTCAACACGTGTAACGCCTTTCTTGAGACGACAAAAGAGGTTAGACCTGAGTGTTAGACATTATGACCCATAGCGTCACTGTTTTGTAAATGATATTGTATTATTGTACAAAATTAACTATGTGATAATGAAATTGCCTTTTGCCGTTTTGTAAATTATTTACTTTTGAATATTGATGGCAAAAGTCCATATGATTAATTCCGTATTGAGATGATATGAGACAGTATCAATACAAAAAGGTTTAATCATTAAATATCCCTAGTCGGAGTATTATCGAGATCGGACATCGATAATGCGGAATAGACTAGTATTGCACTTGTGCGCGTTGTGATGGCACAACGGCATAGTTCTCATATATTTAAGTATTGGATACTTATGCAAGTGCGATAGGAGGTTGTGTTTTACCGATGGTACGGAAAACAGCTTCGCTCTGGATAGACCCCGCGGAATCCCATTGGTAGTATGTCTGCGTGTCTATGGGAGGCCGCATCAGGGTAGGTGTATATGGTCTTAACCTGAGACTTGCATCGCTAGTACTTGCGACAATCGGTAAACTTTGGTTTTGGTGGTTCGGGGCTTTAACCGGTTCTGTGTACGCCTCTTCTGGGTTATCGAGAATCGTAGTGTACTGGATGTGATGTCAAGATGGAAGTATCACTTCAGACATATGGAGATGATGATCACGCAGGATACAGAACTAGTACTCTATAAAAGGTTGCAACCGTCGGGACAATATGACCAGGTCAGGATTGTCCGATTTAAAGAGACTAGTTGTTTGATATCCGATATATGTTTCGTACGGGGCAGACACATTTCCAGCCCCAGGCCTAACATGTGATCGTCCGATACTGGATCGATGTACGCGATACTACGGTATACTACGCTTGATAAAGATCTAATATTCCAGTAAGAATATTTCTGGGAATTGGGTAGGCATGGCGCTTTGCTAGAAGCCACCTTGTCTTGTAAATCGGTAAAAACGTAGTACGAGGTACGTACGTGTTTGGATTATCCAACGACCGTATTTACTGCCAACAATCCGGAGATCTCTTGGGTCGCTTCCTGAAGATTCACCTATGATGTTTGATTCGAACTTATTAATCTTGGATTAATTACGGAGAAACTTTATCTTGGATAAAATGCCTTATTAGGAGAGAGAGAGAGATCGATTAATTTGGAATTAATCGATAAAATAATATATTCGATATATATTAAACGAAATTAGATTTCGACGCGGAATTAAAATCGGATTTTAATTCGGGCAAACGAATTAATTTGGAATTAATTCGTTAGCGATCTGAATAATAATTCCGCTAGGCGTAATTATTTAATTCTCGTCGCGACGGAAATTCGTTAATTCGGAATTAGCGAATTTGGCCCGAAAGTGTTTGCGGACACATTCGTATTTTGAAACGGGTGGAATCCGCAAATCACATCGCGATATCTCATACTTGACACGAATAGATGATGGATGTATCTAGTCACCTTTAAGGGATGATACATTGTCTCTATTCTCAATGTGAGTAATGATGGCAAATGATGAATTTTCTTTGGAGGGAAAACCTTTCACGGTTTTTGAAGGGTTTTTAATTAAAAATTCATTTTTTGTATTTGATATATCTTGTTTTCATTTTTCTCTCTCACATTTTTTTGAAACAAAAGAGAGACAAAAATTAAAAGACAAAACACTCTCCTCTCCTCCTCTCTTCACGCAAGCCGTGAGCTTCATCCATGGCAGAAAAATGTTTTCTTTCCCTTTTGCTAGCACAACAAGGGATCAAAAGAGGTGATAGGGAAACACATTGGAGCTTGGAGTACTAGAAGATTTGAGGCTTCTCACACTGTTGTTCTTGGCCGAAAACAGCCCAAGATTTGCAGCTTCTATCATTCTTGTTCTGGCCGCTATCACCACCTTGGAGGCTCAAGGATCCTCTTCACCATTTTCGTCACAAAGCTTTGTAAGTATGTTTCGCCATGCTTCAAGCTTTGCATGTATGTTATTTGTATTTCTATGGCTTAATCTTTCTTTGGGACTAATTATAGAAACCAACAATGGTATCATTGAGCCATGTTTAAGCATGAAATACATTAGGGTTAATTTGGGGAAAATTGATTGAAGCATGTTCTTGTGAAATTGGATGCTAAAGTATGCTTATATGTATGTTATATGATATATTACATGATCAATTTTAAGAAAAATGCATTGGATGATTTTTCCCCAAATGGTTGTCTTGGCCGAATGTGGAGGTGCTTCCATTGGTTTGAAATTTTTCATGCACAAGTTTATTTGATGACTTAAGCATGATTACATGTATGATATATGATATAATACATGATCAATTTTGAGAAAAATGCATTGGATGATTTTTCCCCAAAATGTTGCTTTGGCCGAATGTGAGGACTTCCACTAAGTTGAATTTTTGCATGCACAAGTTCATTGGATGATTTGAGTATGCTTAATGTTGATATATGATATAATACATGATCAATTTTGAGAAAAATGCATTGGATATTTTTCCCAAAATTGATGCCTTGGCCGAATGTGTAGGTCATTTTACTAGTTTGGTATTTTGCATGCACAAGTTCATTAGATGATTTGAGTATGCTTAAATGTATGATATTTGATGTAATACATGATCAATTTTGAGAAAAATGCATTGGATGATTTTTCCCAAAATTGTTGCTTTGACCGAAAATGGAGGTCCTTTCACTTAATTGGATTTTTTGCTTCAAGTTCATTAGATGACTTAAAAATAACGAGTAATAGATTAGTGATTCAATTGGATTGAAAAAAAACGAACCGCAAAAATCCCTCTTGGCCGAATACAACATGACATGTTAAAGGACTTGATTTTTTGTTCAAATAAATGTTAGACAAGTGTTTTGAACAATTGATGATTAATAAATTAAATTGGTGTTTTTGAAATATTTGGTTTAATGAATTAATCATGCAATTACACTTTAATCAATTGAATTTTAAAATTTGGAATATTAAAATTAATTAATGGGCTTTTATGTTTAATTGGGCCTTATGGGCTTGAAATTGATTTTATGGCACTTAAGGGTGATTCCTTATTTGGGCTTGGTAATTGGGTTTGACCCACATTGACCAAAGCCCAAGCCTTGATAAATCAATTGAAAGCCCATCGGACTTTAATTAAACATACATTGGATGTTAGTTGGGCTTGGAGACCCAATTGATAAGATTTAGAATCTAATCTTTAAAAGCACATTAAAAGTGTAAACATTTAATTTGGAATTAAATAAATTGAATTAATATTGAATGCGACTTAAATTGGATTTAACGGGTAGTTCGATATAATTCGTGAATTCGTACCTTATGTACTTATTCTCAAACGAGTTGGACTCGCGCAAAATCAAACCGTTGATTGAACATTGGATGATCACTTAAACAAAGACTAATTAATTGGATTAGATTGGTTGTATAGCATGTCTTGAATGAATATACATGTATGTGATGAATGAATAGTGTATAGCGGATGGATATTAGAAGGGAAAGGGTAATTTTAGAAATTATTGTAAATTTAGAATTTATAAATTGGACCTGCGTGTCCAGCCTTATCTCTTTTATCTCTTTGTATTCTCTTCTCACCTAATTCCCCTCAATGTAAATGAGGTTTCTCTTATTGTATTATGTAATTGGGTAGAAGTAGAAATATTGCTAGCGGGGAGTGGAAAGGGAGTGATTTGTTCTAGGAACAAGTTGTTTTATATCCATCCGTATATCACTATTAATTTACTTTATGCACTTTATGATGTTTTAGAAGCATGCTTAAGGGTGTATGATGATGAGACCTAACAAAGATAATAAATTGGTTGCCAATTACGCAAAATCCCTCAATTTATATTAAGCAATTATCCTTCCATTGAATGATTCTTGTTCAAGATCCAAAATTGGCATTGGTTTGTTGGCCAAAGTCAAGACCTTTGTCAATTGAGGATGTACTTGAATCATGAGAGTTTTGTTCCACATCGGTGTCTTGTCCAAGTTGTGATTTGTTGGCCAAAGTCAAGATCACTTCTTGTCCAACGACATTGATTACGAAACTTTCCTTGTCAATGGGTCCCGCTTAACCGGAATCATTAGGTTTGTTGTGCCAAAGCCAAGGCCTAGATGGTTCGGAGGATATGGTTAGGAAAATGTATTAGATACATTGGCATAAGTAAATATACATATGTTTTGGACTTGGATGTCCACCTAACCGGATCTAGGAATTGGATTGGATCCAATTGATCTTGAGATCTACCTAGTTAAATAGCATACAATTTGTTGGCCAAAGTCAAGATTGTGTGTTATTTAACGGGATCCTAGCCCACTAGGAAATAGGATTTCCCGAGTTCTCAACAGAGGGTTAGAGACTTGATAAAATAGTGGGAGGCTAGTATTGAATTTGCAATTTCATTCAGATACTTAGCCTTACGCGTCTTTCAAATTATTTCGTTTAATTATTAAAATTAGTTGGACTAATACATTGTTATTTTTGTGAACAGTTTGACTGTACCCATTTTATCGTTAACTAGATAGTTGGACTATCGTAGTTGAGATGGCAAGCAAGGTAAATGTCCGAGACATCATCATGGGTGACAATGTCTTTAAGGGCACAAACTTCGCTGATTGGGAAATGAACCTAAGGATAGTCCTTGGGGCTGAGAGGATGCTGTACACTATACAGACACCTCTCCCGCCTAAGCCCACTGACCCACTTGAGCTGGAGTTATGGAAAACTCACAGCAATGATTGTGACACAGCTCAGGCTATTATGTTAGCTTCGATGACTCAGCACTTTCGTCGCCAGAATAGGGACTTGGATCCTTATAATATGATGGCTAGACTGCGAGATCTCCACCGCTCCAACAAGCGGATGGAGAGGTATGAGTTGGTGAAGAAACTCTTCCGCGCCCGAATGACTGAAGGCGCATCAGTTGAGGCCCACGGGGCTCAAATGATCGCCGATATGATGAGTTGGCCAATATGGGAATAGTCTTGGAGGCTGAGCTGACCATAGATTTGATCTTACAGTCACTTCCTGATACTTGGAGACAAATCATAATCAAC
Organism: Zanthoxylum bungeanum; assembly: GCA_019454045.1. Lineage (NCBI taxonomy): Eukaryota > Viridiplantae > Streptophyta > Magnoliopsida > Sapindales > Rutaceae > Zanthoxylum > Zanthoxylum bungeanum. The sequence continues at coordinate 46,052 of SKCR01046811.1, forward strand.
TATAAGTTGATGGATACGGATGACACTCTTGGAGAGCTGTTATCCATCTTGAAGGAGTCTGAAAAAGAACTCCAAAAAGGGGGCAAGCGCGAGGCGCACTTTGCATCGACCTCTCAGAGGCCAAGGCTGGGCCCAAAGCTACTGGAGGGGTGAGGAAGAAGAAACATAAGAAAAAGGGTAAAGGCAAGTTGACAAAAGCTTCTGGGAAGCCAAGGGACAAATCTCAAGATGTCTGCCTCAACTGCGGCAAGAAGGGTCACTGGAAACGTGACTGCCGAATGGGCAAGGGACACAAGGAGGATATCAAGGCAGGCAAGGCACTAGCCTCTGGTATGTTTGTTATTGAGATAAATATGACTACTTCTAGTTTTAAAAATTGGATTTTTGATTCTGGTTGTGCTGCTCATATATGTACTGATTTGCAGGATCTGCAGAATAGCAGGATGCTGGCTTAGGGGAGATTGACTACGAGTCGGAAACGGAACTCCAGTTGCTGTTTTGGCTGTAGGGACTTTTGTTTTGGAATTGCCCTCGGGGCATATGCTTAAACTTTTGAACTGTTATTATATACCTAGTTTGACTAGGAATATTATATCTGTATCTTTGTTAACCCAGCATGGGTACACTTTTGTATTTAGAAACACTGGGTGTTATTTATATAAAAATGATGCAGAAATTTGCACTGCTGTTGCAAATAATGGCCTTTATATTTTGAATATAAATGAATCTCCTAAACATAAAATAACAAACAAAAGGCTCAAAAGGAGTAATCTAAAAGATGAAGCTTACATGTGGCATTGTCGTCTAGGACACATTAACAAGACTCGCATATCCACACTTTCGAAGAGTGGGTACTTGGACGGATTTGATCTTAATTCATATGATGTCTGCGAATCTTGTCTTTTAGGCAAAATGCCTAAATCACCTTTTAGTGGTAAAGGTGAACGTGCCACAGAACTGTTAGCCCTCGTTCATAGTGACGTATGTGGGCCCATGTCTAGCCAGGCTAGAGGTGGATATCATTACTTCGTAACCTTTACGGATGATGCATCTCGTTATGGTTATGTGTATCTAATGAGACACAAGTCGGAAACTTTTGAGAAATTCAAAGAGTTTCGACACGAAGTAGAAAAACAAACAGGCAAGAGTATTAAGACATTGCGGTCGGACCGTGGTGGCGAATACTTAAGTTATGAGTTTCAAGATTACTTGAAAGAAAATGGTATTCTTTCACAGTGGACTCCTCCTGGAACACCGCAATTAAACGGTGTCTCTGAACGGAGAAACCGTACCTTGTTAGACATGGTAAGGTCGATGATGAGTCGCACTGAGCTACCTATATCCTTCTGGGGATACGCATTAAACAGTGCAGTACTTATTTTGAATAAGGTTCCGTCAAAGTCTGTTGAACAGACTCCATATGAGATATGGACAGGAGGAAACCAGGTTTCTCTTTCCTGAAGATTTGGGGATGCTGGGCATATGTTAAACGTTTGGAAGGTACCAAACTAGAACCCAAATCAGATAAATGCCTTTTCGTGGGATATCCTAAGGAAACCAAAGGATATTACTTCTATCACCCACAAGAGAACAAAGTATTTGTTGCTCTACATGCATTTTTCCTTGAGAAGGAATTCCTAGATGCAGTGGTAAGTGGGAGGAAAGTGGAGCTCGATGAAAATCGTAGTGATACTGTTCCTGGCAATGAATCAACGACGGAACATAAACAGACCATCCAGGATGAGTCTGTACCACAATCTTCATATACACAAGGACCGCGTAGGTCGGAGAGAGTCAGGACAGTACCTGAGAGGTATGGGTTCCTGATCTCGCCTCATGTAGATATTAATCTTATTGAGGATAATGAACCGACTACGTATGAGGAAGCAATACAGAATATTGATTCCGCTTTATGGCAAGAGCCATGAAGTCCGAGATGGATTCCATGTATGCCAACCAAGTTTGGACACTGGTTGATGCACCAGAAGGCGTAAAGCCTATTGGATGCAGATGGATCTTCAAGAAGAAGACCGACATGGATGGCAACGTGCAAACGTACAAAGCTAGGCTTGTAGCAAAGGGGTATCGTCAGCAATATGGTATTGATTATGACGAAACTTTCTCACCGTTGCCATGATTAAATCCATTCGGATAATGCTTGCAATAGCTGCATATTTCGATTACGAGATATGGCAGATGGACGTTAAAACCGCTTTCCTTAACGGAAACCTTTTGAGGATGTTTATATGCAACAACCTGACGGTTTTATCGTACCTAGACTTGCAAACAAGGTTTGTAAGTTAAATCGATCCATTTATGGATTGAAGCAAGCATCACGATCATGGAATCAGCGTTTTGATGAGATCATAAAAGAATATGATTTCGTACAAAACGATGATGACCCTTGTGTATACAAGAAGGTTAGTGGGAGAGCACTGACTTTTATTGTCCTTTATGTCGACGACGTATTGCTTATAGGCAATGACATTCCCATGCTAACGTCGGTGAAAGCTTGGCTTTCATTAAAATTCTCCATGAAAGATCTGGGAGAAGCAGCCTTTATTCTGGGAATAAAGATCTACCGAGATAGATCTAGAAAGCTGCTTGGACTCTCCCAAGTACATATATTGACAAAGTGTTGAAGCGATTCAACATGGATCAATCCAAGAAGGGATTGATGCCAATGTCACGTGGTATCCTTCTGTCTAAGGACATGTGTCCTAAGACTAAAGAAGAGAGAGATAACATGAGTCGGATACCGTTCGCCTCGGCAGTCGGATCGATCATGTATGCCATGATATGTACGCGACCTGATGTGTCATATGCTTTGAGCATGTGCAGTCGCTATCAGGCCGATCCAGGTGAAGGTCACTGGATGGCTGTTAAGAATATCCTTAAGTATCTTAGACGAACTAAGGATGCTTTCTTAATATATGGAGGTGGAGAACTTGAGGTGTCTGGGTACACCGATGCAAGTTTCCAAACCGACAAGGACGACTTCAAGTCGCAATCGGGGTACATTTTTTGTTTGAATAACGGAGTAGTGAGCTGTAAATCTTCCAAGCAAGATACTGTTGCCGATTCAACAATAGAAGCGGAGTATATTGCTGCATCAGAAGCAGCAAAGGAGGCAGTTTGGATCCGAAAATTCCTAATCGGATTAGGAGTAGTTCCGTTAGCAGCTGAGCCCGTACCGTGTATTGTGACAATAACGGGGCTATAGCACAAGCTAAGGAACCAAGGTCTCATCAAGGATCCAAGCATGTTCTTCGGCGTTACCATCTGATTCGGGAGATTATACATCGTGGCGATGTAAAGGTCGAGAAGGTCGCATCAGATGACAACATTGCAGATCCGCTGACGAAGGCTGTTCTTCAGCAAGTGTTTGAACGACATATACATAGTTCAGGTATTAGATGCTTGAGTGACTGGCTATAGGCCAGTGGGAGATTGTTAGACATTATGACCCATAGCGTCACTGTTTTGTATGATATTGTATTATTGTACAAAATTAACTATGTGATCATGAAATTGCCTTTTTCCGTTTTGTAAATTATTTACTTTGATATATTGATGGCAAAAGTCCATATGATTAGTTCCGTATTGAGATGATATGAGACAGTATCAATATAAAAGGGTTTAATCATTAAATATCCCTAGTCGGAGTATTATCGAGATCGGACATCGATAATGCGGAATAGACTAGTATTGCACTTGTGCGAGTTGTGATGGCACAACGGCATAGTTCTCATATATTTAAGTATTGGATACTTATGCAAGTGCGATAGGAGGTTGTGTTTTACCGATGGTACGGAAAACAGCTTCGCTCTGGATAGACCCCGCGGAATCCCATTGGTAGTATGTCTGCGTGTCTATGGGAGGCCGCATCAGGGTAGGTGTATATGGTCTTAACCTGAGACTTGCATCGCTAGTACTTGCGACAATCGGTAAACTTTGGTTTTGGTGGTTCGGGGCTTTAACCGGTTCTGTGTACGCCTCTTCTGGGTTTATCGAGAATCGTAGTGTACTGGATGTGATGTCAAGATGGAAGTATCACTTCAGACATATGGAGATGATGATCACGCAGGATACAGAACTAGTACTCTATAAAAGGTTGCAACCGTCGGGACAATATGACCAGGTCAGGATTGTCCGATTTAAAGAGACTAGTTGTTTGATATCCGATATATGTTTCGTACGGGGCAGACACATTTCCAGCCCCAGGCCTAACATGTGATCGTCCGATACTGGATCGATGTACGCGATACTACGGTATACTACGCTTGATAAAGATCTAATATTCCAGTAAGAATATTTCTGGAGAATTGGGTAGGCATGGCGCTTTGCTAGAAGCCAACCTTGTCTTGTAAATCGGTAAAAACGTAGTACGAGGTACGTACGTGTTTGGATTATCCAACGACCGTATTTACTGCCAACATATCCGGAGATCTCTTGGGTCGCTTCCTGAAGATTCACCTATGATGTTTGATTCGAACTTTATTAATCTTGGATTAATTACGGAGAAACTTTATCTTGGATAAAATGCCTTATTAGGAGAGAGAGAGAGATCGATTAATTTGAATTAATCGATAAAATAATATATTCGATATATTATTAAACGAAATTAGATTTCGACGCGGAATTAAAATCGGATTTTAATTCGGGCAAACGAATTAATTTGGAATTAATTCGTTAGCGATCTGAATAATAATTCCGCTAGGCGTAATTATTTAATTCTCGTCGCGACGGAAATTCGTTAATTCGGAATTAGCGAATTTGGGCCCGAAAGTGTTTGCGGACACATTCGTATTTTGAAACGGGTGGAATCCGCAAATCACATCGCGATATCTCATTACTTGACACGAATAGATGATGGATGTATCTAGTCACCTTTAAGGGATGATACATTGTCTCTATTCTCAATGTGATGTAATGATGGCAAATGATGAATTTTCTTTGGAGGGAAAACCTTTCACGGTTTTTGAAGGGTTTTAATTAAAAATTCATTTTTTGTATTTGATTCTATCATTGCTTTTCATTTAACTCTCTCACATTTTTTTGAAACAAAAGAGAGAACAAAAATTAAAAGACAAAACACTTCTCCTCTCTTCTCTCAAGCAAGCGTGAGCTTCATCCATGGCAGAAAATTGTTTTCTCCATTTTTGCTAGCACAACAGGGATCAAAGAGGGTGATAGGGAAACACATTGGAGCTTGGAGTACTAGAAGATTTGAGGCTTCTCACACTGTTTTTGGCCGAAAACAGCCCAAGATTTGAGCTTCTATCATTCTTGTTCTTGGCCGCATATCACCCACTTGGAGGCTCAAGGATCCTCTTCATCATTTTCGTCACAAAGCTTTTAAGTATGTTTCCGCCATGCTTCAAGCTTTGCATGTATATTATTTGTATTTCTATGGCTTAATCTTTCTTTGGGACTAATTATAGTAACCAACCTGAGGGCACCTTTTTATTTATTATTTTGTTTATTTTTTTTTTTCAAAAATATTATCGCATGAGAGTCGTTGAAGCATGATGTGATTATTGATGAGAGGAATATGTATTCCCTTTTGTAGTATATAGGATGGAAACACAGACGTAAATTCCGTAGCCGAATCCGAATGAATGGTAGTGCGGTTTGTACTCGGGATACAACACACGTACCACTTAAGAGACACGTATTTCGTCTCATCCAAACTTGTATTTGAGCATGTTATAGGTCGTAGATTATTTTATTGTATTTAAGCATGATTAGCCTAGTTTATTATTATTTTCAAAGCATGATTATTTTAATTTTATGCTGATATTTGTTTAGTTTATGTTTATGTTAAATAGTTATTGGTTTATTTTGTTCAATGGTTCAATGTGCTCATTGTGTGATTATCGTGTGTTTACCATTAAAGACTTACTTTCAAGCATGCAAACTTAGATTATGAGTAATTTTGATGAATGCATACTAGACGTAGATTGCCCTTGAGCATGAATGTTGAATAGATTCGGTTAGTTTATTGCACACATCATATCATCACAAGTGACATAAGTAAGGGACCATTCTGAACCCAACGGTTTGAGGTATTTCCTTGCGAGGGGGTGAGTGCGGCCTTAAATCTTTGTCCCGGTTAACACTGGGTGGTGACCCATGTTATTTCATACTCCCAACTAGGCCACGAGCCTAGAACAGCGTTGCTGATTTCTGTGTCATACAGTCTGGCAACTCCATTGGGGATAGAGAATCGGCCCCGAAATAATGTCTTGTAGTGATTATGATTTGTGCTTTAGTTAACCATGTCTATAGTGGGTTGAAAGGGGTTTAATCGAAGGCATTATTAAGGCTAGGTGATGGTTTGGTGTCTTCCTTCATTCACTACCTTTCTATAAGGAAAAGCTGTGAAGGCACCAAGATAATCATTACCCGTAGCACGTTGTGACAGACTAGTTTGGAGGACTCGTTGTTTATTCCTGACACCAAGCGATAAGAGCCTAAGGGGCTTGGGTACTTAAGAGAGCCTCGCTCCACCCTCCTTCTGGGGAATCTACAACGAGAAATCCATTTGACAGTCAGTCACACACTATAACTCACTGGCACGTACCTTAGTGTATAAAAAATGTGCGCTCACTTGGTCACTTGAACCCTTGAGTGGGGAGTCCTAGTTATGGGCAATCCTTCGTCAGCGAGAGCCTTTTTCCGCACTCCCGTAACCCATGTGTGAACCTTAGTCGTAGAACTAGTAGAAATCTTTTATATGTTTATGATTTGGGACCATCGTCATTTGGATCCAGTTGAACCTTTTGTCAAAAGATGTGAACTGGTTGGGCCATTTAAATTGGGACGAGTTCATGTCCTTTGACAGTTGGGCCAAAAGCTTCTAAAATGTCGATGGGCCATCTTATGTTTGGGCCTCTTATCATTTGAAGTCATTTAGTCATGTTATCGCAAAGTGTAAACATGTTGGGCCTTTTTAATTGAGACAAGTTTGCACCGCACAATAGTATGATTGAATACTTTAAAATGATAATGGGTCGACTTATATATCTCATACATCGTACGCATATCATGCATACACGCATCATGTTAACCCTTTGTGTCTTAAAAGCCATCATAGATATCTGTTGGGTTAGGGATAAAAGAAGAATTCTCAAAGAAGGGATAGCGAGGAAAAGGAAATCGAGAAATAGAAAACATTACAATAAGGATAGAAATACCATTAGGGGGGCCTCAAAAAAAATAGAGAAAAAAGAGAAAAAAAAACCCTTGATAGTTAGACATAAGTCCGATGATGAAATTGATTGCTTTAGGGTGAAACCTTAGAAATAATAAACCATTGACGTGCTTTTATCTGATAATTTTAGTAATTGATCTATGTTAGACTCGTAAACACTTGATTATGGTTCTCAGTAGTGAAATCCTGAGTAGTTAGCAAAGTGACTAGTTGATGAAATTGTAGGTCGATGAATGATCGTTTGCTTAGATGTCTACCTTGATTTGCTTATGTTATGATGTTTGGTTTGGTTGAAAATAAAAGAAAAGTCTATAAGAAAAAAAATTGAACAACCTATAACCGATAAGCGTGAAGCTACCCATGGACGAGTATTAGGACCACCATGAGGAGAAATGCTACCTTAAAGGGTAAGTGTGTTGAAAAGAAAAAAAAAGAGAAAAAAGAAAAAATGAAGTTCAAAATGAAAAAAGATAGGCAAAAGAAAAGAAAAATAAAGCCATACCACATTGAGCACGAAAAAGCAATTGCAGAGCATAACTGAGACATCTAGGTTTGTTTGACCCATCGATCCCGATTTTTTGAAACGAAATGATCGAGTTAGCTTACCTAAGGATTAAGCTGTGAAAGAACCTTTGCACACACACGCTTTGAGTATGGCTTAGATCATTTATTCAAAAACTCAGATTTGAGTTGCATTGAGTGTTTTGAATGCACTCTGGTTTCATTACTGAGCATTCTTTGAGGACAATGATATGTATAACTATTGAGACTATTTCGTAGCATGTAATATAGTATAATGATATGGAAGGCCCCACCAAGTGGTTCACCTTGACTAAGTGCAAACAGCAGAGAGCAGAAAGTTAAATCGAGACTGGGGGCGACCAGCCTACCACCTCGCGAATCTGAGACATAACAAGATATTGAATCATGAGACCAGAGAGAAGATTGAGCGATCACCTGGAGAACTGGTGGAAGACCTAACCCAACGGAATATGAACTTCATTCATGCATGCATGCATACACGTAACGTATTTTTGCATTCTTTTTTGTGTTTGTTTTGTTTTGTATTCACAGGTTTCAAAGAAGAAAAAGAGAAAGCGGCAAAGAAAAGCCAACCAGAATCAGCAACATATGAGTAGTAGATTTGGGGATGAGTCTCTGGGTTGAGGCCCATATCAGTTTCAGTTTTGGGGATGAGTCCTAGGGTTGAGGCCCATATCAGTTTCAGTTTTGGGGATGAGTCCCAAGGTTGAGGCCTATATCAGTTTCAGTTTTGGGGATGAGTCCTAGGGTTGAGGCCCACATCGTCAGTTTTGGGGATGGGTCCCAGGGTCGAGGCCCGCATCAGTACCAGTTTTGGAATGAATCCCAAGGCCGAGCCCACATCGTCAGATTTTGGAATGAATCCCATGGCCGAGGCCCACGTCATCAGAATTTGGAATGAATCCCACGGCCGAGGCCCAAGTCATCAGAATTTGGAATGAATCCCAAGGCCGAGGCCCATGTCGCCAGAATTTGGAATGAATCCAGTGAATGAATCCCAAGGCCGAGGCCCACATCGTGAGAATTTGGAATGAATCCTAGGGCCGAGGCCCACGTCGTCAGAATTTGGAACGAATCCAGGGAATGAATCTTAGAGCCGAGGCCCACGTCGCCAGAGTTTTTGAATGAATCCGGGAATGAATCCAAGGGTGAGGCCCACATCGTCAGAGTTGGAATGAATCCCAAGGTCAAAGTCCACATCGTCAGAGTTTTGGAATGAATCCTAGGGTCGAGGCCCACATTGTAAGAGTTTTGTAATGAATCCCAGATGAATGAATCCCATGGCCGAGGCCCACCTTACCAGCAGCTTCGGGAATGGATCCCAGGGTCGAGGCCCACTTTGTCAGCAATTTCGGGAATGAATCCCAGGTTTGAGGCCTATACTGGCATCAGTATCAATTTTAGGGATGAGTCCCAGGGTCGAGGCCCAAATCAGCAACAGTTTTGGGATGAGTCCCAGGGCGAGGCCCACATCAGTATAAGTATGGGGCGAGGCCCGCATCAGTATTTGTTTGGGGTGAGGCCCATATCAGTATCAGTGTGGGGCGAGGCCCGCATCAGTATCAGTTTGGGGCGAGGCCCACATCAGTATCAGTCTAGGTCTTGGCCCACATCAGTATCAGTCTGTGGGCGAGGCCCACATCAGTATCAGTTCAGGGTCGAGGGCCCACTACATCATCACTTTTAGGATGTGAATCAGGGTCGAGGGCCCACTTCTGTTGCAATTCTGGGATGCGTCCCTGGGTCGAGGGCCCACTACATCATCATCAGAATCAGTCTTGCCGGGTTTGGAAATTTGGGGGCGAGGCCCACATTTGCTTCAGTAGCAGTCTTGCCAAGTATGGAAATCTGAGGGCGAGGCCCACATCATTATCAGTATCAGTAAAGCCGGGTATGGCAATCAGGGGGCGAGGCCCACATTTGCATCAGTAGCAGTCTTACCGGGTATGGCAATCTAGGGGCGAGGCCTACATCATTTTCAGTATCAGTAAAGCCGGGTATGGCAATCTGGGGGTGAGGCCCACATTAGCATCAGTAGCAGTATTGCCAGGTATGGAAATCTGGGGGTGAGGCCCACGTCATTATCAGTATCAGTAAAGCCTGGTATTGCAATATGGGGGCGAGGCCCACATTAGCATCAGTAGTAGACTTGCCGAGAATGGCATTCTGGGGGCGAGGCCCACATTAATTCAGCATCAGTTCTGCCGGGTATGTCATTCTGGGGGCGAGGCCCACATCACTATCAGTTTGGGGCGAGGCCCACATCAGTATCAGTCTGGGTCTTGGCCATATTGGTATCAGTATGGGGCGAGGCCCACATCAGTATCAGTTCAGGGTCGAGGGCCCACTACATCATCACTTTTAGGATGTGAATCAGGGTCGAGGGCCCACACATCTGTTGCAATTCTGGGATGCGTCCCTGGGTCGAGGGCCCACTACATCATCATCAGAATCAGTCTTGCCGGGTATGGCAATTTGGGGACGAGGCCCACATTTGCTTCAGTAACAGTCTTGCCAAGTATGGAAATATGGGGGCGAGGCCCACATCATTATCAGTATCAGTAAAGCCGGGTATGGCAATCTGGGGGCGAGGCCCACATTAGCATCAGTAGCAGTCTTGCCAGGTATGAAAATCTGGGGGTGAGGCCCACGTCATTATCAGTATCAGTAAAGCCGGGTATGGCAATCTGGGGGCGAGGCCGACATTAGCATCAGTAGTAGACTTGCCGAGAATGGCATTCTGGGGGCGAGGCCCACATTCATTCAGCATCAGTTATGTCGGGTATGGCATTCTGGGGGCGAGGCCCACATTAGTTCAGTATCAGTTCTGCCAGGTATGGCATTCTGGAGGCGAGGCCCACGTTAGTTCAGTATCAGTTCTGCTAGGTACGACACTCCGGGAATGGAGGTATCAGATCAGTTCTGCCAGGTACGGCACTCTGGGTATGGAGATATCAGATCAGCCAGGTATGACACTCCGGGTATGTAGACATCGGATCAGTTCAGCCAGGTACAACACTCCGGGTATGGAGACATCAGATCAGTTCAGCCAGGTACATCACTCCGGGTATGGAGCCATCAGATCAGTTCAACCGGGTACGACACTCCGGGTATGGAGATATCAGATAGCCAGGTACGGCACTCCGGGTATGGAGACATCAGATTAGCATGCCAGGTACGCCATCCAGACAACTACGACACCCTAGGTACGGGGTTAGCACGCCAGGTACGACATTATGGACTACCGCGACACCCTAGGTACGTAAGCTTAAAAGGTCTATTTATGGACTTAACAAGCTTCCCGTAGTTGGAATCTTCATTTTGATGATGTGATCAGATCGTCTGGTTTCATTAAGAATGGAGAGGAATCCTGTGTCTATAAAAAGGTTAGTGGGAACATGGTAGTCTTCTTAGTGCTTTATGTTGATGATATACTTATTATCGGAATTGATATAGGTATGTTACAATCTGTCAAAGCCTATCTCAATAAGAATTTCTCCATGAAGGATTTGGGAGATGCCTCTTATATACTAGGTATAAAGCTTTATAGAGATAGAGCGAGGATGTTGATAGGACTCTCTCAGTCCAAGTACATTGATTTAATCTTAGAAAGGTACAACTTTGTTGACTGTAAGACAGTCAATGTGCCTTTCAAACATGGTATTCATCTGTCTAAGAAAATGTGTCCTAAGACAGATGATGAAATGGCTAAAATATTTAGCCAGCCTTATGCTTCCGCTGTTGGTAGCATAATGTATGTCATGTTATGTACCAGACCTGATATCAGCATGGCTATAAGTGTTACAAGCCGTTATCAGTCTGATCCGGGTTAGGACCATTGGATGGCTATGAAACATATTCTGAAATACCTTAAGGGTACAAATGATAAGTTTCTCATTTATGGAGAAAATGACTTACAATTGAGAGGTTACATAGATTCAGATTTTCAATCTGATCCAGATGATAGAAAGTCTACATCTGGGTTTGTGTTTTCTCTCAACGGCGGTGCCATTAAAGTTTGTAAAGTACGAACTAAGGAATATAGCGGACCCACTGACTAAAGCCTTAAATCCCAAGTTGTTTGAGAAACACGTGGAGTCAATGGGTATTAGATACCATCGTGAATGGCACTAGATCAAGTGGGAGTGTTGGAAATGGTGATCGAGCACCATTCACTTTTTGTAGGAATATTTGATATTTATGCAATATAATATTTATTTTATCATGGTTATTTATTTATTTATATGGTAAAACTCTTACTTTTATTTATATATTGTAAATCTAAGAGTTAGATTACTCTAAGAGTTAGAGATTTCGAGTTACACTCGGAACCTTATATGAATTTAGTAAAGACCCGAGAGTTACAACATATGGTGATATAGTTGTAAGAGTTGCAAATGGTGTTGAGAAATATCAAGCATTCTCTCGAACATAAATTATTCCTGGTCTAGATATATTGACATGGGTCGGTCATTATATTGGTAAGACTAGTGCATTGTCTATATATGTAATGGACATATGGTTTGTCTCAACAGACTGTGAGCTTAACGGTAGTTCGTATAGAAATGCAGATAATCATTAGTTGAATGCGTATTGAATTAACTCATAAAACATGACTAATAGATATTCCATAAAACTGTAAATAGTTATCTTTTCGAGTTGAGTAGTTATTGTGGTCCTTTAACTTGAGACACCACGGTGGTCTTGTGAGTGATTCTCTGTGCCTGATACCATGCATGTCAGAGACCTTTCACGGTCTGGCCTCTGGATGTCTGTTAGGTATAGACCGATGCTCACAAAGATCGGTGTGTGTTAATATGAGGATTCGTCAGTCCATATGGTTGGATTATGTTTCCAGAAATTTTTCAGAATATATTCCAGAAATCTTTTGGCCGAAAGTTCGTCGAAGAAATTGTTTCTTTGACATTATATATAATATTGAAAAGAGTTTCACATATATTATTAATTAATGGAATATAGTTTTTGAAATTAGTTTATATTGAGTAGATAAGGTTTTGACAGTATAACTATAACCTTACTCAATTGGAACAGAAATGACGAAGGGATTATACATTAGCGTTTTAACCTCGACATGTATGGTTCGACGTGTCGTGTTGTTTAGTCATGATTTGTAGGTGGACAGACCTTCATTAAATATATATACAAATATATGAGATATATATGTATATATATACGTAACAACCGAACGTGAGCCTAGAGAGTTCCATTATATTTAGTTTACTCGTTGAGCACTAGGGCGACCTCTCGTCAAATATTGACAAAGTATTTTTGGGTTTTTAGGATTAAATTGTTTAATCCGATAATTCATGAGATGAATTGAATTAATTAATTTTATATCAAGAGTTGATATAAGTTTATTGTATAATAAATGTAATTTGATTTACATTAAATTAGTAAATATTTTATGAATTAATTTAATTGTTAAATTAATATACAAAATTAATTACTTAGTTTATACAAATAAGGGTATTAATTAATTATTGGTAACTAAGTTAAAGCAATTGAACATTTTGGTTAAATTAACTAATTCATTCAATTGTAACTAAGTTACTAAAGTTGGTGAGATTAATTATTTAACTTTGGTTAAGTTACTTTTTTGAGACTTGTTGTGTAGGGAAAAGATTCCCTTAAACCATGGTTTAAATTAATGGTTTGGTTTAGATTTCTTTATTTTTTATTAATAAAAGGAAAAGGAAAAATAAATAAAACAACCCTTCTTTTGTTTTGTCCACTGCCGAAAAAACAAAAAAAGGCATATACATGGTTTTTCTTTCTCCCTCCACTTTTAACCTACTGTCTTGTCTTGAAAAAAAAAAAACAAAATGGGTTGTTCATTGCTCTTGCTCACTGCCGAATGAGAAGGGAGAAGAATTGATTTTTGTTTTTCAAAATCCAAGCCATTAATCTCACCAAAAATCACCCAAATAAATATTCATGGACATGGATTTAATCCTTAAGAGTTAAGGGTTGATTATTGTTTTTGAAGCTTGATTTTTCCTAGGGTTCAAGAGTTGATTTTGGAAAAATCTTGGTTGTCATTCTTGAGTGATCAGACCACATTTTGATCACCAATACTTGTTCTTGAGAAAGTTCAATTTGGTGGAGTTTTGAAGGAGTTCAAAAGCTTGGAAGATTTGGAGAAACTTGAGTTCAAAGGTTGAAAAAGCTTGGAGGATTTGGAAGCTTGGATGCAAAGCTTCAATCAATTGACAAAGCTTGTTGGTACATTTAATTTGTCAATTTATTTGTTCAATTTGTTGATTAATTTTGTTGAGAAAAATTATTGTGGAAGTGTTGGATAAATTGGAAGCATGTATGTGAGGATTAGAAGCATTGAAGTGTTGGAAAATCGATATATAGTTGATATGTTAATTTTTGGATGCTTGGAATAATTTTGCAAGAGTTGGAAAATTATTTTGTATGCTTGAATTAATTTTTCAAATGTTGGAAAATTAACTTTAGTATGTTTGGATTATTTTCAAGTGTGGAAATAATTTTGATGCTTAGATTAATTTGTCAAGAGTTGATAAATGTATTAAAGTGTGTTGAAAAATTTTAATTGGCTTATCGTAATTATTTTAATGCATGGAAAATGTTTTTAGTGCATTAGGAAAATTTTAAGTTGATCCCAAAAATTTTTTTGCCCACTGTTTTATAAAGGACTGTCGATAATAAAATAAATAAATTAATAATTTTTTATTCGCTCGGGATTTGATCTCGGGCGGGTTTCCGCTGCGCACGACTTGTCCGTTCCTCACACAACAACATAAGCCACCATTATAAGCTTAATTTTCTATTTAGCATGTTGTTGTTGTTTTAGGTGCTATACTAGTTTACTGTTTGAATCCATAATAGGTATTAGGATTGAGGTCTACTAAGGATCAAGTCATGAGAAAGTCTATGAGTGTTATTACTACTGTTTGTATTCATATTGAATTATGTATACCAAAGGGTCTCATCAGTCTCTTTTCCAAATGACACTAGAAGATTTCATGGAGGTACATTGAGATACATATAGGTTGTTGTGATTGCATCTTCAACTCCCTTAAACGATATCGGGATCATTTTCTTCGGAGGAATAGCTAAAGTGGTATACCTATTACTAAGTCTATACAGGTCTTCATATCTCTCCTATTAGAAATGCACTTAATAACCCGTTCGGTTGCTTCAAATATATTCTTTAAGGCTTTTCCATTGATTGCGAATACCGGGTCGTTGGTATTAACTAGGTTATAATCAAATGAAGGGCTTTGTGAGGGTAGTGTTAAATATAGGTTTGTGGTTAGGGTTCTCTCGGTTCGAGTCTATCTTAAAACTTCTTATCACTAGTTATACTCTCTATGTACAAATTACTCACAAAATTCTAATATTTTAGAAAAACATCCATATGATGAGCGATAAATATGCCGCTCAACTTTTAATATTCCTTAACGGTAATTATTTGCTTTAAAAGTTATAGGAACTTATTCATCAGATCTACTATTTTGGTGCGTTGAGTCAAAGTTGGGCTTTCTGATAAGCAACTATCTCCGTATAAAGCTAATTATTTCCTTAGTTATTTCATTGGTTTGTTTTGGGAGGAGACTATCTTATTAAAACTAGTTTTACTTTATTCCACAATCGCTTTATCTCCTTAGTCTATCTTGCACTTATCTAAATACAAACATAATTAATAAGCCTCATCTAAGGTTCTCTAAATCATTTTAATGCACTTTCCAAACTAATAGGATCTTATACTGAGTTCTAATGAAAACTAAAAATGAGTCATACCACAAGAGAATTAACTTATTTCTAGGTTTTTTTGGGCTTCTTTTCATGGATGAATTAAAGAGAATGGACAAGGTTTTGAATCCTTACGAGGCAACTCATCGATTCCCACTATTCTTATCAACCTCATCATAAGCGAATTATATCTTAATGGCGAAAAATGTTTGTTTCACTACCTTAACTACGTGTTCGAGAACCTATTCGACAAAATAGCTTATTGCTTCTAAGGGAGGCATGGTATAGGGTGTTCGTATTGCAAGTGTCCTGTGATAAGCTTTCTAAAGTGTAAGATTTGGGATTAATATTTTATTTGTTGTGATGAGCATGTTGTTTCTAAATATTGAGTAAATATTTTGATTTCTTATTATGTTGTGGGCAGAGCCCTTGAGTGTTGATAAATGATATGGTACAGAGCCCTTAGGATATGATTTGATGTGTTTTATGTGGACATGAGGTCTTTTTGATATGTGATGTTATTTTCAGGTTTCAGTTTGATGCTGGACTGTGGTCCAGGTTGTCGAGTTTTAGGATACATCATGCCAAATTTTTATAAATTTAAAAGCTTATGGAGATGGGTTAATCATGTCTCCTACCGGTAGCATCCTGTTGTTGGTTTTATTCTAGGTCCCAAGATCATCAAACAAGCATGAATATTAGTGTGAATACATCAAATGAGGTAGCGGAATACTCACATCGATTGGTTGTGCGATGAAACGACGAACAAAATTGATTTTTCCTTTGCAAAAATGCAACTGCAATGCAGAATTTCTGCCCACTGTTTTCAGTTTTGTATCCACAATTTGAGCTTCGACTCTTCGTCAAACGATTCCCGGCTCGTGGGTGAGTTTCCCTATCACCTTCGCAAGTCTATCGGAGTGCTAGCTCCGCTTGATTTTGCCACAAAATCAAGGCACAAGGCTTCCCATATCACGGTTTTGATGAACAAATCAGTGAGCTTATTTTGCCCATTTGGGCGTGAATGTGAGAGAGAGTGGAGAAAGGAAGAAAAATGTGTTAAGTGTTTGGAAAGTGTAATAATAATTACCTTATATATTTTCCAAAATATATTAAAGGTATTTACATAATATTTGGCTTTCAAAAAGTCAAAGCTTTAAACTTTCCAACCACCAACACTATTCCAACAACACACATCAACTATTCATTTCACTTTATTAAAGTGACATGTAGTCTTTCAATCAATCAATCACATCAATCAATCACATCACTCAAAGTGACGTTTGATTTGACATTTGATGTGAAGAATGATTTGACGCTTGATGTGAGTTGCGTTGCCGCACTCGAATTCGAAATACGATTGCGCTCGCAATCACTCTCGGGCTCGGGTTCGCTAATTCCTAATTAGCGAATTTACCGTTACGTCGTAATTAAATGATTACGCCTAGAAATTTCACTATTCACGTCGCCAACGAATTAATTCTAAATTAATTTATTCGCCCGAATTAAAATCTAATTTCAATTCCGCGTCAAATTCTAATTTCGTTCAATATATCAAATATATTAACTTTACCGATTAATTCAAAATTAATCGTTTTCTCTCTTTAGACGATATTTTATCCTAGATAAAATATCTCCGTAATTAATGCCAGATTAATTTTCTCTCTCAACAAATTAATCCCAAATTAATAAATGTGCGAGTCATACGTCATCGGTGAATCATTGGGAAGCGACCCATGAGATCCCCAGATATGTTGGCAGTAAAAACGGTCGTCGGACTATCCGAACACGTAAGTACCTCGTACTACGTTTATACCGATTTACAAGACAATGTTGGCCTCTAGCAAGGCGCCATGCCTACCCAATTCTCCGGAAATATCCTTATAGGAATGAAGGATCTATATCAAGCGTAGTATACCGTAGTATTGCGTATTTCGATCCAATATCGGACTGTCACGTGCTAGTCCTGGGGCTGGAGTTGTGTCTGCCCCGTACGAAACACTTGTCGGATGTCTGGTAACTAGTCTCTATAATCGGATATATATGACCTAGTCATAATATCCCGATGGCCGCGCAGCACTTAAGAGCACTAATACCGTATCCTACGTGACATCATCTCCACTATGACTGGAGTGATACTTCCGTCTTGACATCACACCCAATACTCTACGATTCTCAATATACACAGTATCGGCGTACACAGGACCTGTTACACCCCTGGACGACCTCAACTAAAGTATATTGATTGTCGTAAGCATTAGCGGTGCAAGTCTCAGGTTAAGACCAAATACACCTACCCTGAGTCGGACTCCCATAGACACATAGTCATACTACCAATGGGATTCCGAGGGGGTCTATCCAGAGCGAAGCTGTTTCCTGTACCACCGGTGAAACACAACCTCCTATTACACTTGCATGAGTATCCAATACCCAAATATATGAGTACTATGTCGTTGTGCCCTCACAACGCGCACAAGTGTAATACTAGTCTTTTACGTATTTATCGATGTCCAATCTCGATAATACTCTGAATAGGGATATTTAATGATTTATCCTACGTGGACTAATACTGTCTCATATCATTCTCCGTCCAGGTCAAATCATAGGGACCTCTAATCATTTATACATCTAAGGTGATCTAATCACAAATGATAAGAGCGCAATCTCCTTTGTCACATAGTTAATTTGTACAACAACACCATGATCTGTACAAATAGTGACGCTATGGGTCATACTTGTCCAACAATCTCCCACTTGGCCTATAGCTAGTCACTCGAGTCTCTTACACCAGAACTATGTACGGTTGGTTCAAACTGCTGAGAAAAGCTTTCGTCAGTGGATTTGCATGATTATCGTCTGATGTATTTTATTCGATCATCACATCGCTACGATGTATGATCCGAACGAATCAGATGAGTATCGAAGCATATATATGGATCGTTGATGAGACTATCAATTCTTTAGCCTGTGCTGACGCCTAGCTCAGCCGCTAACAGAACTATATCTAATCTAATTAGATTTATTATCGACCCAAATGGCTTATATTGCTGCTTCAGCTACAGCAATAATCCGCATTTGTTGTTTATTTGGTAACAGTATCTTGCTTGGAAAATTTCCATCTCACTATTCCGTTATTCAAACTTTATAGTACCGTTTGCGACTCATAGTCATCTTTATCGGTTTGGAAACTTGCTACAGTGATCCCAATCACTTTAAGTTCTCCTTCTCCATAGGTTAAGACAGCATCCTTAGTTCTCTAAGATACTAAAAATATTCTTAACTTCAATCCAGTGACTATCACTCGGATTGGCCTGTTTGTGAATTCATATGCTCAAAGCGTATGAGACACTAGGTCACGTACATTTTTAAATGTACAATTTCTCAGAGAGTGTTAACAACTTTAAATCTATCTATCTTTATTCCTAGAATAAAGGTTGTTACTCCTACGAATTCTATAGAGAACTATCTCGAAAGCCAAGCTTTCGCCGATTGTTTTATATGGGAATATCATTTCCAAGAAATGATATATATTATCATTATTTTATAGGACAGCCACTGTCAGTGCGCTCCCACTAACCTCCTTATATACACAAGAATTATTTCCGTTTTGAATCAAATCATACACTATTATGATTACATCAAAACGTCAGTTCCAAGAACCTAATGCTTGCTTCAATCCAAACATGGATCGAATAACCCGCAAACCTAGTTTGCTGGTTTTATTACGACAAAATCGTCAGGATGTTATAAACATCCTCCAAAAGGTTTCCGTTTAGGGAAAGCGATTTTGATCTTTAACTGACACATTTCATAAATGTACAGTTTCAGCAAGCATTATCCAAATGGATTTACCGTGGCAACAGGTAAAAGGTTGAACCGTAGTCAACACAATGTTGATAACGATACCTTTTCGCAACAAGCCTAGCTTCGTACGTTGGTATGTTGCCATCCATGTATGTCTTCCTTGAAGACTTATACTGTACCAGTAGGCATAATGTCTTGTGGTACATCAACTAGTGTCCAAACATAGTTGGTATACATGGAATCCATTTAGAACTCATGGCACTTTGCCATAAATGGAGTCGTACCTTGTATCACTTCCTCAAACGTAGTCGGTTTGTCTTCCTCAATAAGATTGACATCTTTATGAGGTGAGATCAGAAACCCATACCTCAGGTTGTTTTCTGATTCTCTCTGATCTATGCGGTTCTTGTGTATTCGAAGATTAATGGTATAGTTTCATCCTTGATGAACTATTTATGTTCCATTACGGACTTCGTGCCTTGAACAGTATTAATCTAATTTCCATCGAGTTTTACTGTCCTCCCACTTACCACTGCATATCGGTATTCCTCTTAGGAAAACCGCATGGCGAGCAACAATTACATTGTTCTCTTGTGAGATATATAACTACTATACTTATGGTTTCCCCTAGGATAACCTATAATTGGCACTTATCCAATTTGGGTTCTAGTTTGGTATCATCCAAACGTATGCCTTGCATTCCCAAATCTTCAGGATTGTGAAACCCGGTTTCTTTCCCGTTCATATCTTATATGAAATCTGTCAAACAGATTTTTATGGAACCTTATTCTAAATAAGTTTTGCACTGTAAATTCATATCCGTTGAAGGAAATGGTTGCTCAGAGCGACTCATGATAAACCTTATTATGTCTAACAAAATCTGGTTTCTCTTTTCGGACACACCGTCAATTGACGTGTTCCGGGAGGAGTCCTCATTTTGAAAGAATACTATACTCTTTCAAGTATAAGTTAAACTTATTGCTTAAGTGTTTTCCATTACGGTCTTACCGTGACGATTTAATACTTTAGCCGATCTGTTTGTCTATTCCGTGTCGAAACTCTAAAAGTTTATAATTTGTGTTCTTTAAAAGAAACACATAACCATAACGTGATGCCACATCCGTTAAGGTCACGAAATATTCATATCCACATCTAGCCTAGTTAGACATGGGCCCACTTACATCACTATGAATAGGGCTAACAGATCGGTGTCACTTTCACTATTACCAAGTAAATAGTGTTTTAGGTACTTTACCTAATAAACTAGATTCGTAGACTTTATTTGAATAGTCAAATCAGTCCTAGTACCCACTCTTCAAAAGTGTGGATATACGACTCTTGTTTAGTTGTGTCCCAGACAATAATGCCACAAACAAGTTTATTCTGATCAAATCAGTATGAGCTATTAGTTTGTCATATTATATGTTTGAGATTTGTTTATATTCAAAATATGAATACTGTTATTCACATCTAATGTGTATATCTCAATATCATCTTTATATAATGAAACACTTTAGTGTTCTAGAATATAAAGGTTTATCCGCAACGGATTAAACACTGATATAGAGATAATGTTCCTAGTCAAACTAGTTATATTATAACAGTTACTAATTTAAGTACACACCCAATAGGGTAGTTCCTAAACTTAGGTATCTACGGTAGAAACAGCGACTTTCGTCCCGTTTCCGATTCGCAGATGAATCTCAGCTTGAAGTCAGTATCCTGCTCATGGCATATTCTGAACATCAATACATATATTTTATGTACCACATTAAGTATTTAAAATCTAATTTTAATACTAGTTGTGAACATAACTTTGACAAACATTCTTAAAGTCAGAGCTTTGCCCTTTCTTTAATTCCTTCGTGTCTGCCATATCCAAACGGCAGTCACTTTAGGATATGTCATTTATCTTCCCAAAAGATTATAACGATTTTGCCTTTGCCCTTTCAATATTTCAGAAGCCTTTGGCCAAGCCTTGGGTTTCTTTAATATTGAAATAAAGTGTGCCTTGCGCTACTTGCCTAATTGCAAAGTTTGACTTTATCTCCTTGAGAATAGTCATTAATTCTCCAAGAATTATTAATTGCAATTTTAATACTTCTTAAATCTAAACATAGATTTATGATAAGTATATCGAATTAAGCACTAAAGTCATCATCACATAAATCTCCCAAAGATTATGCTCTACTTATTTGCTTAAGTCTGGGCTTAGCATAATAGGTTATTTTATCAAATAAAGTAACTTATTATTTATTTACAGGACCATCCTGAAATTTAATTCCCAATATGAAAATTAAACTATTTTAATATTTTAATCCAAGATTATATTTAAATGTCCAATCTTTCATTGTTATTTTGATTTTAATAGTCCAACTATTTAATTAATTATTTGAGGTACTATTTATTATAATGACTACAATAATCCAATTATTTAATCAACTATAATATTAATTCAATTATATTGATTACTATAATCCAATTATAAAATCAACTATTTTATTGAATTTGTTTGAATATAGTCCAACTATATTAATTAAAACAACATTAAATATTAGTCCAACTAATATTTTTATTTATATGACGAGTGATATTTGTTTGAGCGCGTATGGCGAGTAATTGAACGAATATTGCAAATTCAATTCTTGCCTCCCACTATTTTTCGGCGAGCCTCTAACCCTCTGTCGAGTACTTGGGAAACCGCGTTTCCTAGTGGGCTAGGATCCCGTTAAATATCACACAATCTTGACTTTGGCCAACAAATTGTATGATAATTAACTAGGTAGATCTCGAAGATCAATTGGATCTGATCCAATTCCTAGATCCGGTAGGAGGACAACCAAGTCTGAAACATATATCTTATATATGCCAATACATCTAATGTATTACGTAACCTGTTTCCTCTGAATCAACTAGGCCTTGGCTTTGGCACAACAAACCTAATGATCCCAGTCAAGCGCGACCCATTGACCATGGAAAGCTTCGTAATCAATGTCGTTGGACAAGAAGTGGTCTTGACTTTGGCCAACAAACCATAACTTGGACAAGACAATGACATGTAACAAAACTCTCGTGATTCAAACTCATCTTCGACAAACAAAGGGCTTGACTTTGGCCAACAACCCAATGCCGTCTCGGATCTTGAGTGAGAATCACTCAATGGAAGGAAAAACGCATGATATATGATGAGGGTTTTTCTCGTGCAAATTGGCTACCAATTTATTATCTTTGTTAAGGTCTCATCATCGTACACCCTTAAACATGCATTCTAAACACATAATAAAGCGAGTATGAAAATAAATAATAATGATATGCGGATGGATACTTAACACATTGATCCTAGATCAAATCTCTCCCTTTCTCTCTCAAGCTAACACTTGTATTACTTCTACCCGTTACACTACATTTCTAAAGAAACCTCATTTACATTGAGGGGAATAGGTGAGAAGAGAATACAAAGAGAATAGAGGTGATAAGGCTGGACACGCAGGTCCAATTTAATAAATCGAATTTATTACAACAATTTCCAAAATTGCCCCCACCCGACTAATATCCATCTGATATACATTATTCATTCATCACAACCATGTATTCACACAAGCATGTTATCAATCAATCTAATCAAATTAATTAATCTGATAATTAGTGATCATCCAATGTTCAAACAAAGATTTGATTTTGTGCGAGTCAAACTCGTTTTGCGAATAAGTACTCAAAGTACGAATTCTCGATTAAATTAAACTACAACATTAAATCCAATTTAATATGTATTTAATACTAACTCAATATTTAATTCCAAATTAAATATTACACTTTATTAATAAACCTCTTACGACTTAAATTCCAAATTTAATCGTAATGCGTCTCAAAGACCGATTAACGTCCAACGTCAATTTAATTCAAGTCCAATGGGCTTTTAATTGATTTCTTAAGGCGTGGACTTTTGGTCAACTCGGTTAAACCGATAACCAAAATCCAATCCGGGAATTACCCCCTAAGCCCATAAATCAATTTAGGCCAATTAAACTTTAAAGGTTCATTAAGTCGCATTTGAGCTTTATGGAAGCGGTTTTGGGCCCAATTGGATCCAATCCAATTTGCCTAAACCCAACTTTGTACAACAAAGCCCATTAAGCCCATTTACAACATAACAAGCCCAAATCTAATTCAAGCCCAATTAATTAAATCATAAAGTCCAATTTCATATCTAATTAATTCTAAAGTGTATAACATGATCAATTAACCAAATTCAATATTTCCAAACATTAATTAGTCCAATTAATCATGCTTAATATCATCATCACATGTCCAACACATAAATGAAAAATCAAACTCATTACACATGCTTAAAGTGTCTCGGCCAAGGAGGGACCTTTTATTCGATTCGAATTCAATCCAATTAAATTCACAATCGATTTTAAAAATCCTCATCCCGAATGATTTTCACACATCCGATAATTTAAAAATCAAAATTCCAAGACATTTTAGGGCATAATGCATTCGGCCACCTTAAGGAATTTTGGGGATTTTGTTCAATTCAAAATTCAATCCAATTAATTCCAAATTAACATCATCCTACATGATTCTAATTCATCCAATGAATCAAAATCAAAATTCCAAATTTACAAAATACCTACACCATTCGGCCAACACATATATTTTGGGGAAAATTATTCCAAATGATTTTCACAAATTGATCCAACCAATATGCAATTAAACATGTTATAAGCATACTAAACATTCAATTCATTCAAATCATGCTCAAAACAAGTTTACCCAATTTTAAGCCCTAAAAATTTCATGCTTGAACCTAGGATCTGATACCATTGTTGGTTTTATTCTAGGTATCATCAAACAAGCATGAATATTAGTGTGAATACATCAAAGGAGGTAGCGGAATACTCACATCGATTGGTTGTGCGATGAAACGACGAACAAAATTGATTTTTACTTTTGCAAAAACGCAACTGCAGTGCAGAATTTCTGCCCACTGTTTTCAGTTTTGTATCCACAATTTGAGCTTCGAATCTTTGTCGAACGATTCCCGGCTCGTGGGTGAGTTTCCCTATCACATTCGCAAGTCTCTCGGAGTGCTAGCTCCGCTTGATTTTGCCACAAAATCAAGGCACAAGGCTTCCCATATCACGGTTTTGATGAACAAACCAGTGAGCTTATTTTGCCCATTTGGGCGTGAATGTGAGAGAGAGTGGAGAGAGGAAGAAAATGTGTTAAGTGTTTGGAAAGTGTAATAATAATTACCTTATATATTTTCCAAAATATATTAAAGGTATTTACACAATAATTGGCTTTCAAAAAGTCAAAGCTTTAAACTTTCCAACACCAACACTATTCCAACAACACACATCAACTATTCATTTCACTTTATTAAAGTGACATGTATCTTCAATCAATCAATCACATCAATCAATCACATCACTCAAAGTGACGTTTGATTTGACATTTGATGTGACGAATGATTTGACGCTTGATGTGACTTGCGTTGCCGCACTCGAATTCGAAATACGATTGCGCTCGCAATCACTCTCGGGCTCGGGTTCGCTAATTCCTAATTAGCGAATTTACCGTTGCGTCGTAATTAAATGATTACGCCTAGCGATTTCACTATTCACTTCGCCAACGAATTAATTATAAATTAATTTGTTCGCCCGAATTAAAATCTAATTTCAATTTCGCGTCAAAATCTAATTTCGTTCAATATATCGAATATATTAACTTTACCGATTAATTCTAAATTAATCGTTTTCTCTCTTTAGACGATATTTTATCCTGGATAAAATATCTCCGTAATTAATCCCAGATTAATTTTCTCTCTCAACAAATTAATCCCAGATTAATAAATGTGCGAGTCATACGTCATCGGTGAATCATTGGGAAGCGACCCATGAGATCCTCATATATGTTGGCAGTAAATACGGTCGTCGGACTATCCGAACACGTAAGTACCTCGTACTACGTTTATACCGATTTACAAGACAAGGTTGCCCTCTAGCAAGGCGCCATGCCTACCCAATTCTCCGGAAATATCCTTATAGGAATGAAGGATCTATATCAAGCGTAGTATACCGTAGTATTGCGTATTTCGATCCAGTATCGGACTGTCACGTGCTAGGCCTGGGGCTGGAGTTGTGTCTGCCCCGTACGAAACACTTGTCGGATGTCTGGTAACTAGTCTCTATAATCGGATATATATGACCTAGTCATAATATCCCGATGGCCGCCGCAGCACTTAAGAGCACTAATACCGTATCCTACGTGACATCATCTCCACTATGACTGGAGTGATACTTCCGTCTTGACATCACACCCAATACTCTACGATTCTCAATATATATAGTATCGGCATACACAGGATATGTTACAACCCCTGGACGACCTCAACTAAAGTATATTGATTGTCGTAAGCATTAGCGGTGCAAGTTTCAGGTTAAGACCAAATACACCTACCCTGATGTCGGACTCCCATAGACACATAGTCATACTACCAATGGGATTCCGAGGGGGTCTATCCAGAGCGAAGCTGTTTCCCTTACCATTAGTGAAACACAATCTCCTATTACACTTGCATGAGTATCCAATACCCAAATATGTGAGAACTATGTCGTTGTGCCCTCAACGCGAACAAGTGTAATACTAGTCTTTTACGTATTTATCGATGTCCAATCTCGATAATACTCTGACTAGGGATATTTAATGATTTATCCTACGTGGACTGATACTGTCTCATATCATTCTCCGTCTAGGAACAAATCATAGGGACCTCTCATCATTTATACATCTAAGGTGATTTAATCACAAATGATAAGAGCGCAATCTCCTTTGTCACATAGTTAATTTGTACAACAACACCATGATTTGTACAAATAGTGACGCTATGGGTCATACTTGTCCAACACCTGCCTCTGGCGGGGTGTTACAGTTGTGGTATCAGAGCAGAGGTTAGGGTGTCGGTGACTGCAACTACAGGGTATCCGATCGTCTGAGTAAGTTTCATGTTACGTATAGATCATATAAGTCTCATGTTTGTAACTTGACTTGAATTGATTTTTAGTATATGGTATGATGTGCTATGATTTTGATTGATATAGGTGATTTGGATTATCTGTATATGTTTATGTACTATGAATATATTTGTATATATAAGTTTACTAAGTTAAAGTAAGTGGTTTATATAGATTTATATAAAGGTAAGTAATGTGAATTCAATGTGTTCTGAGGTACAAGTAATTCTATGATGTTGATAGCCTGAATTGTGAACTGATATTTTGAACCATGTTTTGAAAACTTTGTATTTGATTTTTGACATAAAAGCATTTTGAAAAGAAAAATGAAAAGAAAGAAATAAAGAAAGTTTTCAGATATTTCGATTTTGATTATAAAGAATAAAGAAAATATTTGCGCCTTAACGCTTGATCTATATTTTTATGTTTTGAGATTTATCGATGTGTTTCCGTCGAGGTATTTAATAATTTATTATAATAAGAGAGATATCTAAATTAGAAGTAATAAAAGTGGATCATATAACCCCATCATTTTCTTTATTGTTAATTTTATCTTTTTCATTTCAAGTTTTACTTTATGTCATTTTCTTTATTTATGTTTCTAATAGTCCTAGATATGTGTTGTAAATAAATAACATATCTGAGGTTGTGATGAATAAAAATATCACCGTTTTATAAGTGGTTATTTTGTGTCTTGGGTAATATAAAGGTTTATTTATTGAGCCTTAGTCTTAATGCTTCTTATTAACTGGCCACTAATAAGATTGATTTGGTAAACTTAAAATAAACTTGACAAAGGAATTTTAGGTTTCAGCCTTAAACTCAATAACTCACGATCTCACATTGGGGCATGGTGACCCCTTAGGTAGATTTCCTTCCAAGACAGACATATACCTGTCGGGCGGGGGTAGCCACAATTAGAACTTAATCTTAATGAATTTAGGTAATTTTGTTAACATAGACATATGATTAATTGGATTACTTTTGGTGTTTGCATCTAACCATCGACATAGGCTTTTGCATAACTTCGTGTTCCAGGTAAATAAACCGATATATTGCACAAACAAGAGAAAAACACTTCATCTTTAAAAGATATTGGAAGGATTCACAACCCTAGATAGTTTTATAATATTGAATTTTCCTTTAATTTACATTCGCACTATTTTATTTACTTGTTTTAGTTTAAAATCATCATCCAATCGACAATCAATCTATTAGCTACTCGTAAACATTTGGCTTCATTAATTAATATCTTAGGTATTAAGTCATTGTAGGATCGATACATTTTATACTACTTGAGTGATACGTACGCTTGCGTAACGTGTGTGTTTACCACCGATCACAGCACATCGCTTGAATAGGTATGGTTTGTCCTAGATATAGTGCTTGACTTTACTGAAAAACTTCTTCCTTTACTGATGTGTCCATTCCAACGACCATTTCCCCGATACTATGTAATTCACATAATCTACATACCATGAGAGTAGAAACCAGCTTCTGTTTCAAGATCTCATAAGCATGGTGGCATTCTTTGGTGAAGTGGAAGGGCACGTCTTTCTCCAGTAAATTGCATAATGAGTTGGAAATATTGGAGAAGACTTTGATGAATCTCCTGTAAAAGTCTGAATGCCCAAGAAAGCTTCGAATCCCTTTGACAGATGATGGTGGAGGTAATTTCTCTATCGTCTCGATCTTTGCTTTCTCTACCTCAATTCCTTTCTGAGAGATCTGATGTCCTAATACAATGCTTTCTTTGACTATGAAGTGGCATTTCTCCCAATTCAGTACAAGATTAGTGTCTTCATATCTTTACAATACTTTTCCTAGATTTTGCAAGCATTGATTGAACGAGTCTCCAAATATTGAAAAGTCATCCATGAAGACTTCTATGCTTTGTTATAGCATGTCTGAAAAGATGGCCATCAAGCATCATTAAAAAGTGGCAGGGGCATTACAAAGCCCAAATGGCATCCTGCGGAATGTGAAGGTATCGTATGGGCACATGAGGGTAGTTCTTTCTTGATCTTATGGGGCGATGGAAATCAGATTGTACCACAAATAACCATCCAGAAAGCAGTAGTAATCATGCCCCACCAATCTATCCAGCATTTGGATTTGTTAAATAAAGCTTATTATTATTTAATTTGATTAAAATGACCAAATGACTAAAATACCCCTGAAAGTTGGTTTTGGCATAGATTTTAAGTTAAAAAAATTTATTTTCTCTTTCAAGAGAGAGCCATGGCGGAACCTCTCAAGCATGGAATCTCCCAAAAAATTGTTTGAAGAAACAAGGAAGAAAGTGAAGAAATCAAGAAGAAAAATTAAGGAAATCAGGAGATTTGGAGGTAATCTTGATAATTCTTAAATTTAGAAAGCTTGTTTATTGTTCTTGAGCATCTATAATAGTTCTAGGGTTTCTTCCTTTCTAAGATTTTGGGGCTTTTTGATTTGGAGGATGGATTTGGAGGCTAGATGCATGTGTGAAGTTAGATTGAATAATATTATGGTAATAGTTCAATTTTTTCATTTGATGACTTGTTGTCATTCTAGAGTGTTATGCCCACTATTTTTGTTAGGGATATGCCCTATACCCAACTTGTGGATGGGCTATATGTACATGTATTTGTAATATTTTCATTAATTAATAAAATGGAAATTTTTATTATACTTGTCTTACATAACTTATATGAATCATCAACACTGTAATAAAGCCATTGGAGTAATAATACGATGGCTTCCACGCCTTATGAGAATCATTACTCTTAAATGTTCCTAGTCATAGTTTTATGAATAATCTGGGCATTCAAAAAGCTGAGAGACTAGCATGATGATATGATCCGCCCTTAAGTGGGGTAACTGATCCCATAGGCTACTAGCGGAGATCCGTCTGCTTGGTGTATCACATGGATGCATGAGTTGCTCTTGTCCATCGAACTGACCGCCGAAAGTTTTCATATGGGGTGTTTATCCCATGTGTCTGTGAGAACTTTCATGTATCGATTATATGACTAGTCCCTAGACTTGAGGTCTTTACAATCTTATGTGTGGATCGAAAAAATTTGACATTCTCCTTCCCCGGTTCAAAAGATCCGGTCATAAGGGTATGATTGGGTCATTTGTTGAAACACATGAAGTTTGTAAAGATACAACAGAGAATCACCACTCTCTCGGATAATGTTTTCTTATAAGAGTAGTATTTCAGTTCGCGGGTTGATATGTGTGATCAGTGCTTGAGACTATGGCCACAACGGAAGAATCATGTGAGATTCTTGGGTTAGCACGATTCATGACACTATCAACATCATATTTGACCATATTGGTAGACATTTTCCGTACCTTAGGTCAGTAGGTGGGGATACAGTGAGGCGAGGGACCGTATCATATGTAAATCACATACAAAATGGGTATATATATC
This sequence comes from Zanthoxylum bungeanum, assembly GCA_019454045.1. NCBI lineage: Eukaryota > Viridiplantae > Streptophyta > Magnoliopsida > Sapindales > Rutaceae > Zanthoxylum > Zanthoxylum bungeanum. The sequence goes on from SKCR01046811.1 coordinate 75,795, forward strand.
TTTTCTTCTCATTTGGGGGCCTTGGCATGTTGCTAGATGTCAACATTGGTCATTGAAATCGAACGACCATATGATCGGAGGATAATTTATGTTCGATTAAATTATCACGATTCATTTCATGTCCAACTTTAGGGGAACCCAAAAGGTCACACACAACAAAATTGAAATCAATGGTTAATAGTGCACATTACATATTCAACAACATATATGATTGCAGTAGGAATTGTTCATAAATAGTTCAATGTGTTTAATTATTAAACAGATCATTTATGAGGTTCCATAGTGGCTTATTGATTAGTGAATGACGATAGGGGCACTTTGGGAATTGGAATAAATAGATAAAAAAAATATTATTTACTATTCACGTGAATAGTAACGCGTGAATAGTAAAATTTTTTATTTAATTTTTTATTTGTTTTGAATTCCAATTCGGCCGAAACTCTTATTAGGGTTTTATAATCTCATTAAACCACTAAATTAAGATCCAATGGCTAAGATTAAATTGACTTTTATCCCACATCGGATTCTTAATTAATTTTGTTGTCTTTGGAGCACTATATAAACCTAAAGATTTCTTCACAAATTTTTGCACCAAACCTTTCAATTATTGGGTTTATATAAGTGAGCAAATCTAAAGTTTTAAGAGTATGTCACTGATTTTGAGGATCCTTAAGTCTAATTGACTAGAGGAACCTCGAGTTAAAAATTTTGAGGTATTTGTCTAGGCTAGTACCAAGGGCAAAATACATGTGCACTCAAGGCATAGTCTTGCCGTTGAGTTTTGGCTTTGGTGTGTGCATCTTTGGAGGCCACACACTTGGGTGGCTCTTTGGAACGTGGAAGAGCTTGCTGAGTTCGAGAAAATCTTGTAGATTGGAGGGAGGACTGGGGGAGTCTACGGTTCAAGTAAGTCTTTTTCTTTCTTTATTTTAATTAGAGTTCTTATGATGATTAGCATATTTAGGCTTATGTTCTTTGCAAGTTTTATGAGTTTTATGCTTAGAATATATAATAACATGCCTAGGCTGGTAGAATAATAAAAACAAATGGGTATTGGGCAAAGGGAAAGTGGCATAAATTTTTTAATTATTTATTTTTTCCGCTGCGCACTCGCGGCCGCTTCCCAACAGTGGTATCAGAGCGCCGTTTTTGTTTTGATTAGTTCTCACTCGTTTGAACTCGATATTGGGTGCTTAAAATCTCATTGTAAACCAACACCCTGAAATTAATTTTAGGCACACGTTTTGCTTGATTTGGTTAAGCTTTGAATTGTGAAATTGCATTTAAAGTTCACGCGTCTACAGAAAACGTGAATAGTAAATTTATTTGAATAAAATAAAATGCAATATCATAATTAAATATTAATCAAAGTTATTTAATGCCCAAAAATAATTCCAACATATTAAAACTCATACGCTTGATGATTCTATGTATGATTAGAATTGGCATGATTATTTTAGGGTGCAAACATCTAGAGACTTTCTAAGAAATAGAGAGTGTATTGCTTATCCTTAGCTAATTAATTATTCCGTGATGAACTTAGAGATTTATTACATTTAAGGCTAATAAATATAAATCACTTTGTTATAATAAAAGACATTATAAAAGATACAAGTGGGTTGGGACCAAGGGGTTAATAAAACTTTCCAAACTAAAGTTAATTTAACCGAAGGTATTACTAGAGTTAGATAATGATTTGGTGTCTTCCTTCACTCACTACTTTTTTATAGCCAAAAGGAAAAGCTGTGAAGACATCTAGATAATCATTTACTCAAAGCTTACCTTAAAGCATATTTAAAGTGTTGGACTAATTTGGAGGATCTATTGTTTATTCCTGTCACCAAGGTGATAAGAGCCTAAGAGGTAAGGGTATTTAAGAGAGTTCGCTCCACCTTCCCTCTGGGGAATTTTCAATGGAGGAATCCATTTGACAGTTATTCACTTAAACTTGCTAAAATCCTCAATAATAATTTAAGTCTAAAATTTGCCTCCCATTGTAAAGTATAGACCCAAAGGGCTTAAACCGTATTGGCAGGACTAGGCTTTACCAGACTGACCAATACCAATTTGTCCCTAAATCGTACTATTTACAATGGTTTTACTTTTCTGATTCATAAGATGCAGCGACCCTTAGGCGTGGTCTTATAACTTAGTGGTAAAGATTGGATGTCCACAAGGACTGACATAAGTTATGGCATGTTCGATTGCCCAACCCAATGATCAAGGAATTGTGATTTATATCATAAATTGGTTGGGAACCTACCTAATTATCATATTTTATAATGACCGGCCCTAATCGGAGTTATGAAATGATGATAATGGGATCCTTGCCCACAAGAAATCCATCATATTGGGGTTGATACGATTTGCTTAAAATTTTAAAACAATTGAGTGGGAGCAAATTCATAATATTAAAAGCCCATGTTTTTATGAAACATTAATGAAAAACATATTCTTAATTTTAACATTCTCTCTTAACATGTGGGTTAAAATATTTCACAAACATTCAAATGGCAAACAGAGTATCACTTCGTTCCATCCTTCATGAGCATAAGCTCAAAGGGGACAACTACAATGACTGGTTTAGAATCTTAAAATTATCTTATGACAAGAAAAGATTTTCTATGTTCTTGAAAGACCATTTCCCCCTGAACCAGCAGAAGATACTGACCAAGATACATTTGATGCTTGGAAGAAACACGTCGATGATGATGAGCAAGCAGTTTTCATAATGCTTGGCTCTATGTCAGACGGACTTCAGAAAGTTCACGAAGATATGGATGCTCAAATCATCATCTTTCACTTGAAGGAATTGTATGCAACTTCCGTTCATACCGTGAGATTCCAAGTTTCATGTGTCCTATTCCAAACAAGGTATAATGAATGATCTGTTAGTAAACATGTGCTTAAAATGATTGACCACATTGAAAAATTAGCCAACTGTAGGACACAGATCTTGACGACGCTGTTCTAGGCTCGCGGCCTAGTTAGGAGTACGGAATAGCCCGTGGGGGAACTAAATCAGATAAATAACATGGAGTCGCCACCTGGTGTGAACCGGGAAAATGTGATTTAAGGCTGCACTCACCCCTAGCAAAGGAAGACCTCAAACCATTGGGTTCAGAATGGTCACTTACTTATGTCACTTGTAATGATATGATTTGTGCAATAAACTAACCGAATCTACTCAACATGTATGCTCAAAGGTAGCTTAGATCTAGTCCGCATTCAACAAATAAATCCTATGACTAAGTTCACATGCTTTAAAAATAAGTCATTATAACGGCAAGCATATAATATCACACAGTGAGCATGTCGAATCATCAAACACAAAGAACAAATGAATAACTACTCAAACATAAACGTAAACTAAATTCCTAATGCGAAATTAAAGAATTAAATAATTCATAGAAAAATAACATAATCATGCTTTATAATAAATAACGTACTAGCAACCTAATCATGCTCAAATACATGGTTTGGATGAAACGAAATACGTGTCTCTCAAGTGGTATGTGGCATTGTATCCCGAGTGCAAACCGCACTACCGTCCATTCGGATTCGGCTACGGAATTTTCGTCCGGGTTTCCATCTGATATACCACAAAATAGAACGCGCATTCCGTTCATCTGGAATTCACATCATGCATTAACAAATGACTCTCTTGCAATAATATATTAAAATAAATAGAAAACGAAGAAAATAAATAAAGAAGGTGCCCTCAGTCTAACCTCTTTTGTTGTCTCTCGAAAGCGCGTTACACGGCCGTCGGAAGGGTTGATATTCCGTAACTTTTCTGGTTCACTAATCCAATGTTTTCCTCGTTGTTTCGCTGTTTGGGCTGCTGTTTTCACTCCGTTTTGCTATTGTTTTTGTTGTATTTTCTGGTCACTATTTTTTGGGCGATTAAAGGATTGTTTTAGGCAGTTTTTAGGTGCAGTTTGGGACTATTTTTTGGGCAGTTTTGTGGGGCATTTTCACGACAGAAACTGGCAGTTTACTGGGGTATAATATGCGATAATTACTAGCAGTGCAGTTGGCTGTTCGGTGATGCAGTGAGGCAATGATATACGGTAGTTTTGGGGGGTTTATGGTGCAGTTATTTGAGCAGTGATGGGGGTGTTTAAGGTGCGGTTTCAAGCAGTGAATAACGGCTAAACCGGGCAGTGATGGGGCGTTGAACTGGACAGTGAGAGGGTTTTATTTGCGGCGGTCTATGGGTGCAATATTGGGCAATTTTGTTAGCTAGTTGGGGGCTGGTGGTGTTGATTCTGAGGGGGATTTGAGGACGTGTTGTTGAGTGATGAAGGGGCAGGCTTTGAAGGCTTGTACGTGTGGTGTTTTTTAGAGGGTTCACCTGGGTGTTGAAGGTAGGCTTGAATAGGAAAGGATTTGTGTAATTAAGGGGATATCTTTTAATTAGTATTTCATAAGGAAAAATCTTCTTAAATTATAGAGGTGATTTGATTTAATTTGATTTATTCTTTTTTAGTTAGGCATTTGATTTGGTTTAATTAGGCAAAGGATCCATGAGATTTCTTTAATTTAGGAATTGGATTTGGCTTGATTTATGCATGTGTTTAATGTGTGTTTTATTATTTGGGAAGTGTATGGGCGTGTGGCTTAGGGTGATTTGGGCGTGAGTTGCTTTGTCTTGGTGGGCTTGGGTTTTGTTTGGTTTGGTGATGTGTGGGTTTGGTGTGTGTCTTGTGGGGGTTTGGGCTATGGGTGTTTTTTGAAACGGAGGTCCAACAAGCGAACCTGAAGCTAATCCAGCGAATTAAATCCAACAATGTGTCAATTCTGGACTTTTTCCTTCTTACGTTCGTTTCCCGCGGCTTCCACAATTAAAGAGGTAGTGTCTCCATACGAGACTCATCATTGGGACTTACATGCAAAAATACAGTGCCTACATTCTCCCCCACTTTGATGGGAACTTGTGCTGTGTGTAACAGTGATAATCCTTTTAAAGTTATGCAATGCATTTTCATTTACCTAGCTCGCCAGCTGCCACCTTGCTTGCCTGTTGCTCTGAACTGAATTGATTATGTGCCATTTCTGGTGTGCTAAACCCGGTACCTAGGGTGTCGTAGGAGTCCACAATAGTCCACAATAGTCCACGATAGTCCATTTGCCATACCTATCGTGCTAAACCCATACCTAGATTGTCGCGGTAGTCCATAATAGTCCATAATAGTCCACGATAGCCCACATGCCGTACCTGGCGTGCTAAACCCCGTACCTAGGGTGTCGCATAGTCCACAATAGTCCACATGCCATAATTGGCGTGCAAAACCTCGTACCTAGGGTGTCGCAGTAGTTCGCAATAGTCCATAACAGTCAACATGTCGTACCTGGTGTGCTAAACCCCGTACCTAGGGTGTCGCGGTAGTCTACACTAGTCCACGATAGTCCATATACCGTATCTGGTATGCTAAACCCCGTACCTAGGGTGTCGCAGTAGTCCACAATAGTCTGTAATAGTCCACATGTCGTACCTGGCGTGCTAAACCTCGTACCTAGGGTGTCGCGGTAGTCCACAATAGTCAATAATTGTCCACGATAGTCCACATGTTGTACCTGGCGTGCTAAACCCTATACCCGAGGTGTCACGGTTGCGTCTCCATACCTAGAGTGACGCAGAGTTGATTTTGTTGTGCCATACCCGGTGTGCTAAACCCCGTACCTAGGGTGTCACGGTTGTGTCTCTATACCTAGAGTGTCGTAGTGGTGTCTGAGTGTCATACCTGGAGTGCTAAATCCCGTACCTAGGGTGTCGCGGTTGCGTCTCCAAACCCGGAGTGCCGTACCTGGCAAGCTAAACCCCATACCCGAGGTGTCGCTGAAATGTCTCTATACCCAGAGTGCCATACCTGGCATGCTAAACCCAATACCCGAGGCGTCGCTGAAATATCTCCATACCCGGAGTGTCGTACCTGGCATGCTAAACCCAATACCCGAGGCGTCGCTGAAATATCTCCATACCGGAGTGCCGTATCTGGCATGCTAAACCCTATACCCGAGGTATTGCTGAAATATCTCCATACCCGGAGTGCCGTACCTGTCATACTAAATTGATGTCTCCATACCCGGAGTGTCATACCCGGCAAAACTGATACTGACGTGGGCCTCGCCCCCAGAGTGTCATACCCGGCAAGACTAATACTGATAATGATGTGGGCCTCGCCCCCAGAACGCCATAACCGGAAAGACTTATACTGATAATGATGTGGGCCTCGCCCTTAGAATGCCATACCCGGCAAGACTAATAATGATAATGATGTGGGCCTCGCCCTCAGAGTGCCATACCCGGCAAGACTGCTACTGATGCTGATGTGGGCCTTGTTGGATGTTGGTTTAATCTAAGGTCCCAAGATCAATAAC